>VMDO01007828.1:76211-88602 GCA_007922755.1 Pedetes capensis
CAATCCCTGGAGAAGGACATCATGTTTGGAAGAGTGGCAGGTCAACGCAAAAGAGGAAAACCCTCCACCAGATGGATTGACACAGTGTCTGCAACAATGGGCTTAAACATAAATAAGATCGTTTGCCTGGCACAGAATCGGCAAGTGTTTCGATCTGCTGTACATAGGGTCGCTATGAGTCGGACTCGACTCGACGGCATCTAACAACAACAACAACAAGACTTCAGTTTTCACTGTTTTCTACGCAGGCAGCTTAAAAACTCTGTTAACTTACAGCAGTCCTATGGGACTAATAGAAGAAAAAAAATGAGAAAATGAAACAAAACCAAATTAGTCTTCCACAACAAAAAGTCTATATATTCTATCATTATTAGTTACATGAAAAGTGTGGAAGACAGCTAAAATTAATTAAAAATAACTGATAATTTTAATTGAGTAAAGCATTATCAATTATTCATTATTAATATTACATTGTTATTTTAATATTTAAACATTCTTTTATTTATCTGTTCAATGAAGTCTTTTAGTAATTTTGCTGTTGCAAAAGGGAAAAATGGTTGGCCATTGTGAAAGAGGATGGTGGCTGGTAAAAAATCTCAGAATATATGCTCCTCTGTAAGTTTTTAAAATTCTCTTATATGACAAGAGTTTAAAGTTATAAATAGCAATCTTTTTAAAATGAATTAGACATTTCATAATATTTACATTGGAGAGATGTCATATCTAGATCAATATTATTTGATGTCTGTTTAACCTCATTTTACCTTCATAAATCATATGCTGAAAGATCAACTCAATTATATTTACCTGGTACTTTTGATCCTAAGACCTAGAGATTCACTCAGACACCTTGAGACAAATGGTTTTTAATACAAGGATGCATGTAAAATGAATTTAAGTTGTAAGTGGAAAAAGCTTGATAACTAAAGCTGTGCTAGGAGATTCGCAGCTTTCCCCATGTTATGGTTATGATCCTGATAGTTACTCACGTTTATGACAGATCTGATTTTTTAGTATCTACTTTAGTCTTCTGTGGGTCAAATCCCATGATTGATCCCACGTTGTATTTCCTTAGTTATTATGCATAAAATAAACAAGTGGGGAGGATAAAAGTGCAGAGATAGGAGGGGCAGTATAGGAAAAATTTTTTTAAGAATTGAGAAAGTAGATACAAAATGGTTATATAAGTGTATGCCATGTAATATAGGCTTAATAAGTGGCAGTTAAAATGAGCTATATTGTAACTTTACTTGTTCTGATATAATCTCAATAGAGTTAGACTTTGACAAGCAGGAATAGAATATGAGTTTTTGCCTGATTTTGAAGAGCAAAAACTGTAAGACTATATCCTAAATGTTTTTCTTCAACATTTCATTTTAGCAAGTATGGTCTTTTCTTTTCTTTTCTCTTCTTTTCTCTTCCTGTCTTTTCTGAGACAGAATCTCAGTAAATTGCACAGGCTGCCTCTGGCCTCAGACCTGTGATTCTCCTGCCTCAGCCTCCCAACTTACTGGGATTATAAGCATGCACCATGGCACTTTTATTCTAAGACAATTTTTCAGCATGAAGAGTGACCAAAGAGTTGCCAGGTGCGGTGGCACATGCCTGTAATCCCAGCGGCTTGGGAGGCAGAGGTGGGAGGATCACAAGTTCGACAGAAGAGGCAGTCTGTACAACTTAGTGAGACCCTATCTCAAAAAAAAAAAAAAAAAGTAAAAAAAAAAAGGGCTGGGGACACAGCTCAGTGGTCCAGCACTTGCAAAGCAGGTACGTACGAGGCCCTGGGTTCAACCCCCAGTACCACACACACACACACACACACACACACACACACACACACACACACACAAAGAGTGACCAAAGAAAAAAGTGGTAACAATATTTGTTCAAAAAGTTGTTGTTTATGTCACATGGGAATTTTTATCAAGGCATTTAGAAATGTGCTTTCATCACCAGCTCCATTTTAAAATGATGGAATTCTACCATTGGGAGGTATCCGTTATTGAGGATTTCACTGAGCTCAGTGCTGGTTTAGAACAGTTATGTTGAGTTTCTACTGCTCTGATTTTCCTTTACTTGGTCTCTAGTCCATGCCTTATGAGTTTCTGAAATTACTTAAAAGTAACTAAACTCTCTGCCTGCAGCCATAGCCCTGGGGCATCTGATCCTGTCAGATCTCGGAAGCTAAGCAGGGTCGGGCCTGGTTAGTACCTGGATGGGAGACCGCCTGGGAACACCAGAAGTTGTAGGCTTGGGAGAAGGACCTGGCAACCCCCTCCCCAAAATCAATCTGCCATTGAAAACCCTATGAACAGCAGAGAAGCCCTGACAATAGTGTTTCCCCTGTTGTACAGAGGGTCGCTATAAGTCAGATACCGACTTGACGGCACCTAACAACAACAACAACTAAACTCTCTAGACAATTTATATATTTATTTCAATGAATAACTTATATTTCCTAGTATAGAACAAGTCAAAACTGCCTTGAAGGGTAAATATTTCTTTTACAATATTGAAAAGGAAAACCGTCACCTCCAGTAATCCTTTGGTGAGGTTGAAAGGTAACTACCAACTCAAGGCACACATCATTGAATAAAAATTAGTCTAAAAATTAAGACATTTTTAATAGTGAAATAGGAAAAACTTGATTAATCAAAATTGCTTTTCATCTTCAAAATACCATTTTCATTAATTTAAAATTAGTCATCTTAATTAAAAATTCCCCCCTTTTCATTAGAATGCACATTGTTGATGACTTCCTTAAGTGAAAATGGTATAAATTACTTACTTCCGAAGTTTAGTAATTTGGTAATCATTTTGAGGGCTAGGAAATTTGGAAGAGTAAGAGAGGGTTGAGACAAACACACCTGAGGCTGTAGCAACAAAATCCTTCCCATGGTTTTCTGGAAACTGGCCATTTTAAGCATGTACATGACACTTTACCGTGAGGGTAAGAGAGACATGATTGCGATTATGAGGCAGAGTTCCATTTTGCTTGTAGACATGACTTGATGTTCTCTCTTTTAGAAACCTGCTTCTATTACGTGAAGAACTTAGCCCTCCACAACAGTAGGAAAAATATGTGCTTTCAATGAGATGAAAGAACATTGCAAGGTGTCAAGTTACATTCTGAATTGTTGTTGTTGTTAGATACCATCCAATTGGTGTCCAACTTATAGTGACCCTACATATAACAGGCAAAACACTATTGTCAGTGCTTCTCTGCTATTCATAGGGTTTTCAGTGGCAGAATGATTTTTGGGAGTGTGTTGCTGGGTCCTTCTCCCAAGCCTATAACACTTGGTGTTCCCAGGCAGTCTCCCATCCAGGTACTAACCAAGCCTGACCCTGTTTAGCTTCTGAAATCTGATGGGATTGGAAGCCACCGGGCTACAGCTGCAGGCTTAAGAATAATGGCCACTAGTAATTGAATACTTCATAGTTACCTGACATCTACCTTGAAGTTCACTGTCCTATTTTTTTTTAAACATCCATTCTCTCAAATAGGTCCTAGAATTACTCATGTTCAAGATAAAGAACTAGGTTTCACCCAGCCTCATCAAAACTTACCCATACTATATATTTTTTTCCAATGTTTTATTCAAATTGAGATTGCGAGCATTTTCTAAATCTTTAAATTACACTTTAAAAATTACATGGACACAGAGTATGTCCATCCAATTACATAATTATTATGTAAATATACCTTGTGATATGGATCTAATCTCCAGTTGCTACCCACCAGCATCAATAACTTTTGTTCCAACATTGCTAATATTATATAGATAATAAATATCTCAGACATTTTCCTGCAGCAGGCCTTGAATAATATTATCGTGTAAGATTAGAAAAAAATTCACGTGATTGGAACATCTTATTTTTGCATTTATTTCCAAAGAGTAAGTGTCAAAATGTTATAGTCCCCAAATCAGTCTAATGAAATGTATTATTCATCACTTGTTGTTGTTAGGTGCCATTGAGTCGAGTCCGACTCATAGTGACCCTATGTACATCAGATTGAAACATTTGCTGATTCTGATGCATCAATAGCCACTTTTCTTCATTTTCATGTAGCAATTTTCATCCATGGCCAGTCAATCAGCAGGTTTGCAAAGAATTCTGATCTCTGCCATTGCCCCTCCTACACACCATTCTATAACACTTATGACTGGTCCAAGGAGGACAAATTACCAGTGCATACAGATGGCTTAGAAAATCTGCACCCTCAGGGGGGAAGCACCTGTGAGGCTGAGGATCGTGAGTTTGAGTCCAGCCTGGAATGTAAAGGAAGTGCAAGGCCAGCCTGGCCCATATGGCATGACCCTGGCTGAAAAAAAAAACAATAAATAAATAAATAAATAAATAAATAAAAATTTAAAAATTCTGCACCCTCACCTCTCCTTCCCCAAATTCCATCATCAAAGTGACTCACTATTTGAATCACAGATGATACTTCCCTGGGAATATTTCTTAAATAATCCTTTAGCTACCAAATTCGTTCCTACCTCCACTAGTTTCCTTAGATTTCAGAAATCCCTGGGGCTTTAAGAGTTAGGCCAACTGGACACTGATAAAATGTAGAGGTGACACAATAGAATGGTAGTGAATTTGCTGTGACTTAAAAAAACAGTGGGGTATTGTCTACCCAAGGTGGAGAGTTGCTTATTCTCTTTATAATTACATCTGCTAGAATATTTTTGGGCTGAGGTTTAGCTCAGTTGGTAGAATGCTGCTCCTCACTGTCTGAGGACCTAGATTCCATCCCTAGCACCACAAAAAACAGGAGAAGGACATGGCAATCCACTCCCCAAAACAATCAGCCCTTGAAAACCTTATGAATAGTAGAGAAGCATGACAATAGTGCCCAGCATGCCACAGTGCTGGAGAGTGTGTCGTCTGTTGATTACAGGGTCACTATGAGTCGGACCCAACTGGAGAATACCTAACAACAGCACTGCAATATTTTTACATTTGCTAGAGCCTTGATTTCAAACATCAACCATGCATAAACATTTCTACTGCCTAGAGGTGGTTAATATTTTTAATGAAGAGAAAAGCACACAGAAAGCAATTACATTTCTTCTAAATCATAGTTTACAGCAAACTAATTGAATTTAAAAGTAATTAAACAAGAAAATATCAATTAGATACCCATTGTCTCTCCTGTATAATTATATTGTTTTATTGCCTATGTTTCCTAAGTGCTGCCGAGCAGCTTTTAAATCCTGTCATTAGTTTTCCAGAAAAGAAAGTGGAAAGTATTACATGTTTTGGACTCTTAGGTATTGTCAGGATAGGTAGGCTGCTATCATCTTTAAAAAGATGTGTTCTCAATACTTTTGATTTCTGAAACATTCTGACTTATTAGAAGCATTTGTGCTCATTGGATCTAGTTCTTAAAAATTAATAAATGGCTGTGCGTGGTGGCACACACCTGTAATCCCAGTGGCTCCAGAGGCGGAGGCAGGAGGATCGCAAGTTGGAGACCAGAGGCAGTCTGTGTAACTTAGCAAGACCCTGTCTCAAAAAGTTAAAAAAAATAAAATGGGCTGAGAGTGCAGCTCAGTGGTCCAGCACTTGCAGAGCATGCAAGCGTGAGGTCCTGGGTTCAACCCCCAGTACCACACACACACACACACAAAATTAATGTAGTTACTTAAAGGTACTTTGTTTATATATCCAAATCTAAACCCAACCAACCTACTATGAATACCACCTTCTGACTCTCATCACTATTGACTATGATGATAAAAGTTACTTGACAATAACGTCAAATCAATTTGATTTCCAAGGTAAATGAAGCCAAGTCCCCCCACCTGATTGCATCACTTAGTATGCAAGTGTAAAAAGAATAAGATACCTGTGAAAGGGGCTGGGATTTAGCTCAGTTGGTAGAGCACTGCGCTGCAGTCTCTGAGGTCCCGAGTTCAATTCCCAGCTCCGCAAAAAATGAGAGAAGGGCCTGGCAATCCACTCCCAGTGCAATCCCGAAACAGCCACTGAAAACCCTATGAGGGTCGCTATGAGTCGGATACCGACTCGACGGCACCTGACAACAACAACAACAACCTGTGAAAGTGGTCTCCCTTAATGCTAAGGGCATCCTACCTTTGCTCAATCATACCTCTTGATTTTCCTTTATGGAAATAAGTTACCAGGAGGTGAACATTTTAATTGAATATTATTTTCAAAAGCATATTTCCAAGTAGTAAGAAATTTCATGTCTGCTTCATACAAAAGAAATTGTACTGGATCAGTAATTCTGTGTGTGATATGTAATTTAGCTGGCTGAGGACATGTCTTCATTTTTCAGTGCCCTTATTCATGACTCCTTTTGATATATCTTTTCCTTCATTTAGCTTAATGATAATAATAGCCTAATCCTCCCCATAATGATATACTGCTTCATACTTATTAGTATATCATAGACCATCCTCCCCATTGTCTTCCATTGTCTGGAACTTCATGCTCATAATCTCAGTGACATTTATAACAATCCTGAAAGAAATTCTAAGTGTTACTTTAAACATCCTTAAGATCAAGTCAGGCTGGGGTTTAGCTCATTTGGTAGAGTGCTGCTCTGAGCTCTCTGAGGCCCTAGACTTGATCCCCAGCATTGCAAAAGCAGGAGGACATGGCAATCCACTCGTGAAGCAATCCTGAAACAATGCGCCATTGGAAACCATATGAACACCAGAGAAGCACTGACATAGTGCCAGGCATGGCGCAGTGTCAGGGCGTGTTTCGTTCTGTTGTACATAGGGTCGCTTTGAGTTGGACCTGACTCAATAGCACCTATCAAAAACCACAAGGTCAAGTAACACAGATTCAGAGAGATTAGATCTACTCTTAGCCTTGTTGTTGTTGTTGTTAGGTGCCATCAAGTCGGCGTCCGACTCATAGAGACCCCATGTACAACAGGAAAAACAGTATTGTTAGTGCTTTTTTGGTATTCATAGGGTTTCCAGTGGGGGATTGTTTTTTGGGAGTGGGTTGCTCAGTCCTTCTCCCAAGCTTGTAGCACCTGGTGTTCCCATGTGGTCTCCCATGTGGTCTCCCATCCAAGGACTAACCAGGCCCGACCATGCTTAGCTTCTGAGATATGATGGGATCCAATGCCACAATGGTAGAAAGCTGGTAAGTGAGTAAAGGATGCCAGAATTTTCTGTGTCTTCAACTACTGTTTCCATCAGCCTGATCTAATAACCCCCTATTCCTGTTGATTTCTCCTGGAATTCCTTTGGTGTTTATGTAAAGGAAACGTCATTTAGCATTTGAAGAGTAGTTTGAAATGCTGTGTAATGAACTCTCGGTACTTTATCTCTTCAATTAGATTTTAAACTCCTCAAAAGTAAATCTTCTGTGCCAACCTTGTAGCACCACATGTGTCTTAGTGGGAAAAGGCTGAGGTACAAGATCTACTTGGCAAGTGACACTGTTACCTAAAAGAATCTATATAGCCCTTGCAGATCTAGACCCTCATCTATTAGACTTTCTTGCTTCTACCTCTCACTATAGTTTCTACTTCAATTTTAGGTAGGGCTTGGTTGTTTGCTCTAGCCTTCTGATCCCCAGTCTAATTGACACCCCTGTACCTGTTTACCTGCAATGGTCCAATCACCCAACTCTTGATGTTTGGCTTGTACCACTATGGCCCATTTGCCTATGATCATACTCACCTCTGGCAGTTGGGGTTTTGGTTCAGTCCTGTATTCAGATCATCTGACGGCAGAAGTAAGTGCCTTTTCTGGAAATGACATTCTGCCAGACATTTTTTCCCACTTGAGCTGCCATCATCCATGCTGTGTGCATTGGTGCAGTACATTCAAGAGCTGAGGGAGGGGGGAATAGTAACATTTAGCTAAATGATCTCTGCTTATAAAATTCCAAATTCTTTCCAACCATGGGCTCTTTAACTGCCATTGAGTTCCTATTTCCTTGCACTGCCACTGAACTTCTTTGGCTTCCTAGCACTCCCCTTGCAAAGTTGAGAGGAGGAAATGTCTCACATTCATTTTTGTAGCAGGATGCAGATTTATGAATGGACTGATTCATTATTGATATTACCTGTTTGAGCTATGGATATTTGCACAGCATACAGGCATTCTAAGAAAATGGCTTAACAGAATACCTACAAGAAGTTGATTAGAATTATCAAAGAATTATCAAAAACTATCACTTTTTGTCTCACCTGTTGGAAGGAGCTGTCTCCTTTTGTCCAGAGCAGGTCTCTACTATCCTGAGGTAAAATAGCTGATCCAACCTAGCAAACCAAACACAACTTTGACTTGTACTGAAATGGGTTACTGATTCTAATTCTCCTGAATTACATTAGACATGAATATCTGTCCAGCTAATGACTTGATTGCTATGGAAAGGTCTTTGTCATAATAGCCAAGTGTACTGTTATGATCAATTTGGCTTGATGTCCGAGTACAGGCTTGCACTGAGTTGGCAGCACTCAAAAAGATGTGGAAAATTGCAACTGCAGTTGCATTAAAACCCTCGTGCCTATCCGTTTAGAACAGACATATCTAAGAAACTCCTCTTCTTAAAATAGTCTCCCAGCTCAGATTATGCCTTTTTAGTCTGCTGCCCCAGGATATGGCCTTGTTACCAACATGTTAGATAGGCACGGACTTCTAGCTGAATCTTGGGCATAAGTGTCACCAGATAGCTGGCAGTTGTCCTTTGGCTCTACCCAAATGGGAATCATGGAAATCCCAGGCCTTTGAGTAGCCAAGGTCACTTTGCAGTCCCTGAGGTCCCCGGTTCGATCCCCAGCTCCGCAAAAATGGGAGCAGGATATGGCAATCCACTCCAGAAACAATCAGCCACTGAAAACCCTATGGGTCACTATGAGTCGGACACCACTCAAGGGCACTGAACGACAGCAATGTTGGAACACCAGGCAGAAGCATAAGAGGGTGTCTACAAGCTGACTTGAGAAGTAAGCTGCTTAATATGCCCAGAAAGCCAGTGTGGCAAGGGTGCCTGCACCAATCACAGTTGACCATGCAAATGAAGGGATATATTTTGACCCATCATGGCACAATCCCTCCTGCAAATGAAGGTTGCATTTGTTCCAGTCACAGGCCTTCCCTTAGGCTGGTAGAGGAAGTGCGCCCCCTCTGGCCTGGATGGAAATGACACAGGGTCATCCAGAGTTCACCACTGTTTATGTAGCTTCCAGTGCCCCTTTCCAAGGCTGGTGAAGACTGTCTGGCAGGTCTTCCAGGAGGGGTTGTCCTGGTCCTCTGCAGCTGCTGGAGTGTCCTCAGAGTGATCATGAAGTGTCCAAAAGAGCCCAGCTGTCTGGTTGGCCGCTTGGCTGCTAGTTCTTCACTCAAGACAGCCAGGGTACCAGAAACAGGTCTAAAAGCTCTCAGCCCTGGCACCCAACATCTTAGCTTATTTAAAGGAAAAATAAGCATTAAAAGGAGTGCTTACAATAAAAGCTTATCATCCACATTAACAGGGATTTAACAGGATTCAACAGTATTTTGCCAATGCTTAACTCACGGTCCCAGTGCCCCAGGAAGAGGTGGGTTCCTCCCACCTGTCTCCTAAGGAGCTCAATTTTCTCTTCTTATAGAAAGATACTGAGAATGTTTTCCAGACCCTCGGTTGTTATATAACTATATCGCCATGTGTTTTACAGCATGGAAATTTTTCCATGTAAAGTAGGCTACCTCTGGTTTTCCATGGTCATTATAGTGTTGCTACATACATTTTGTGACCCTGGAAACATAATGTTTATAACTTGTGTTACCAAGGGATGCACCCTCTAGTCCTCCTAACCACACCACGGACTCTGCCAGACTCTGTCACTAGGACAGCCTTCCACCCTGTTGTTGAACCTCACTGAAGGCCACAATGCTAGTCCCAAATGAAATTTTAAAAGTGGCTGAAACCACTAACCTAGACATCCCACCCATGGCTCCTGACGCAATAGTTTTCTGTTGTGAGTGGATCAGGGCCCACAGGTATGGTGCTAGTATGCCCTACATTGTTACTTCTTGTTGTTGTTGTTAGGTGCCGTCGAGTCGGTATCCGACTCATAGCGACCCTCATAGGGTTTTCAATGGCAGACTGTTTCAGGATTGCCTTGGGAGTCGATTGCCAGGTCCTTCTCCCATTTTTGTGGTGCTGGGAATCGAACTGTTAGGTGCAGTCAAGTCAGATCCCACGCATAGCGACCCTCATAGGGATTTCAGTGGCTAATTGTTTGGAATTGCTTTGGAAGTGGACTTCCGCGTCATCCCCTTTTTCGCAGTGTTAGGGATCTGACCTGGGTCCTCAGAATCCGGGTCCTCAGAGAGTGCAGAGCAGCGCTCTACCCACTGAGCTATACCGGGGTTCAGAAAATATTGTTAGGAGCCGGGCACGGTGGCACACTCCTGTAATCCCAGCGGTTTGGGAGGCGGAGGCAGGAGGACTGCAAGTTCGAGACCAGAGGAGGCGGTCTGTGTAATTTAGCGAGACCCTGTCTCAAAAAGGAAAAAAAAAAAAAGGGCTGGGGTGCAGCTCAGTGGTCCAGCACTTGCAGAGCATGCAAGCGCGAGGCCCTGGGTCCAACCCCCAGTACCACAAAAAAAAAAAAAAAATATATATATATATATATATATTAGTTATATATTAGTTATATATATTAGTTAGTTAGGTGCATTAGAGCATTAGAGTTCAGTAGCAGATTGTTTTTCTTGTGGAGATCATCTCGGGGGTGGACTGCCATGTCCTTCTCCCATTTTTGCGGAGGTGGGGATGGAACCACAGCGCTCTTCTCCCAGCTGAGCTAAACCCTAGCGTTCGTTGTTACAGTTGTTAGGTGCTGTGGAGTCGTTCCCAACTCATAGCGACCCTCACAGGGTTTTCAGTGGCTGACTGTTTCGGGATCGCCTGGGGAGTGGATCGCCACATCCTTCTCCCATTCATTGTTACTAGTTTGGGAAGGACATGTGCTAATGGTTGGCACCGTGTTTTCCTTGCACATCGGCCCAGCCGCTGTCTGTCTAGGCGACTCTTATGCGCAGTAGGCAGGACAATAGTCATTGTCCTGGTGTCCCCAGTAGAGGTCAGCACTGGCTCTGAGCACAACGGCCACCGCGCCATCCGGGGCTATGTGCGCCTCCATTCTAGAACGCCCTGCGGCTCAGCGTGGCTCAAACTGTCCTCGGGCTCGGAGCCAATGCACTCTTGGCGAACCCTCTCGAGGACGCGCAGAGGAGTGCGCGCGCCCGGCCAAGCGGCCGCTCCTGCGCAGACTCGGGTGGGCGGCGCCTTCTTGGCGGGTCTCCGGCCAAGGATCCAGCTGGCCTCACCATGTCGTGCTTCAGCAGGCACAAGTTCAAGGCCGGGGACCTGGTGTTCGCCAAGTTAAAGGGCTACGCCCACTGGCCGGCCCGCGTCGAGCAGATGGCCGAGCCCAACCGCTACCAGGTGTTCTTCTTCGGGACCCACGAGACGGCCTTCCTGGGCGCCAAGCACCTCTTCCCCTACGAGGAGTCCAAGGAGAGGTTCGGCAAGCCCAACAAGAGGCGCGGCTTCAGCGAGGGGCTGTGGGAGATCGAGCACGACCCCGGGGTGCGGGCGGCCGCCCCCCTGCGCCCTGACGCGCCTGAGCCTCAGGCGGAGGCCGGCGACCTCGACGCGGAGCTGCCCTGCCTCGCCGAGGCTGGCACCGAGACGGAGGAGGAGGATGAGGAGGAGGAGGCCGGCGAGGTGGAGACCGAGGAGGAGGCGGAGGCCGAGGAGGGGGAGGCCGCCAGAGTGCTGCTGAAGAGGAGCGCGGAGGAGCCGCCTGAGGACGCCCCCAAACGCCCCAAGGAGGCCACCTTCGACCTCAACGGGGAGGAAGAGGAGGAGGCAGCGCAGGAGGAGGAAGAGGAGGCAGCGGAGGAGGAGAAGGCAGCGGAGGAGGAGAAGGCGGCGGCGCAGGAGGAGGAGGTGGTGGCGGCAGCAGCGGAGGAGGCGGCGCAGGAGGAGGCGGCTCAGAAGGAGGAGGAGGCGGCATCGGCAGCGGGGGAGGCCGGCGAGCGCGAGAGGCAGCTGCACGCGGAGGCTGAGAACGGCAGCAACGCGGATCCCCAGCCCAGCCTGGCATGGGTGCTGCCTGAGCTGCTGGAGCAGCCGGAGGAGGCCGCCCAGGGGGAGGCCGAGGCCCTGGGCTGCGGAAGTGGCGATGGCCTGTAGTCACGGTGTTTCCCGAAGAGCCCGCGTCCATCCCCAATGCAGCCTAGCTGTTCCTGGAGAAACCTGCCCAGGCCTGCAAACCGGGGCCCCGGCCCACCAGCCCTCCCCTTCTCCCCCTCCCCGAAGCCTCTCCCCTCCCCCAAACTCCTTCCCCTCCCCCAAGCCCCCTCCCCCTCCCCAGCCTCTTCCCCCTCCCCCA
>VMDO01007829.1:0-2500 GCA_007922755.1 Pedetes capensis
ATAATAATAATGCTAGTATAAGAGAGGGGGAGAAACCTATCAGTACCATAAGACATGGAAGACTCACTGTGTAAGTGTTCCAAATAAAGAACAATGAGTTGTATTCAAGCACATCAAAGAAGTCTTTGTTGAAAAGATGGCAGTAGTGTTAGCGCTTGTTAAACAGGCAGCCTGTGGGTAACAGATTTGGGGAAGGAAGAGAGGGCAGGAAGGAAGCATAAAATGTGCATGAAGAGCACCATATATGTTCAGTATGATGAGAAGCGGACTGAGAAGGAGACTCCTGAGATGTGAGGTTAGAACTGCAGTTTGAGGTCCAATCATAGCATTCCTGCTGGAAAGCAACGTAAGAAATGGTGACCTCTCCTGACTCCTCCTCCCTACGACTCTTTACAACGCTCCTGTTTGTAACTCACCCTCTGCACTCTGAGTGGCAGCTATTCAACAAACGTTGTGCTGAATAATGAACGAATAAGCTACTCTCTGGAAATGTTTCTATATAATAGGACCCAGGAAAATCATGTGGCATGTCCTAAATCAAAACTTAACTGCAGCAAAGCAATCATCTTTGTTCCCTGATGTTTGAAGAATGAACAAACAGAAACTGTGGTTTGTAAAAAGGGTGGCAATTCACACGTGAAGGGCATCGTGGGGTTTGTAGGCCATGTCTTCCCTTCTCTCACTAAGTCAAGTAACTCTAGATTGAGAGACAAAGGCTGGTGTGCTAGGGGGATTTGGAAACCTGTGTTCCCCCAAGTCTCCTGGGGCGCAGAATATGGGGGAGAGGTTGGAAATGGATCTGGCAAAAGAAGAGACAAAGCAAATGAGAAGTGCCTGGAAACTTAGAAGACTTCAGACTCCATGCTGAAAATATTCACAGGCTCCTAAAATGTTTGATTAAATAATAGTAAATTAATAATAATATACTCATAATTTATTGAGTACTATGTACCAGACTTGGTAATAAATGCCCTATGAATATAGTTTCTTTTAGTTCTTATAACTACCCTATGAAGTAGGTATTATTATAAATATTTTATGTTGTTGTTGGGGCTGGGATTTAGCTCAATTGGTAGATCACTGCACTGCAGTCTCTGAGGACCAGGGTTCAATTCCCAGCACCGCAAAAATGGGAGAAGGGCCTGGCAATCCACTCCTAAGGCAATCCCAAAACAGTCAGCCATTGAAAACCCTATGAGGGTCGCTATGAGTCGGATACTGACTCGACGGCACCTAACAACAACAACAAGGTTCTGTTGAATTGAGTCTGACTCATAGAGATCCCCGTTGGGTTTTCAATGGCTGATTGTTTCAAGAGTGGGCTGCCATGTCCTTCTCCCATTTTTGCAGTGCTTGGGGTTGAACCCAGGGCCTCAGAGACTGCAGAGCAGCACTCTACCAACTGAGCTAAATTAGGTGAGGAAAATGTGGTATAGAGAAGCGGAGCAACTTGACCAAATCTATAGAAGTAGGGAGCAGCAGATTCAAGGTTCAAATCCAGGTCCACCTACTTCTCAGTCCTAATAGGCTACCTTTCTGAATGAATGGATGCCTTAGCAAGAAAGACCAGAACACTCCGCAGGCACCAACAAAGTACACCACAGAAAGTCAAGCGTGTCCTTCCAGAAGCCAAAACTCCAAACAGCAGAACAAATCAGAGCCAGTGGAGTTTTGCACATATGCTGATTCCTATGGATTTGCAAGGGCTGGGATTTAGCTCAGTTGGTAGAGCACCGCTCTGCAGTCTCCGAGGTCCCGAGTTCGATTCCCAGCACTGCAAAAATGGGAGAAGGACGTGGCAACCCATTCCCAATGCAATCCCAAAGCAATTTGCCATTGAAAACCCTATGAGGGTCACTATGAGTCGGACACAACTTGACGGCACCTAACAACAACAACAACAACATGGACTTACAAAGGTGGAAAAACATACACAGCCATGTTGGAATATAAGAATAAGAAAAGGTTCACCAGATTCACACACTGAATATGAGAAAGTGAGCTAACAAGCCACATGTCCAAACCCCTGTAAGGTGCATTTTTTTTCTGCAGACTTGGCTGGGAGAAAGAAGGGGAGCCTCCAGGCTTAAGTGGTGTTGAAGAGGGCTGGAGCATAGGAACCCAAGGGACAAAGAAGACAAAGCCACCCCTGGCCTTGGTACCCCTCTTAAGCATTGCTCAACATCTGCTAGGGGGCTGGGATTTAGCTCAGTTGGTAGAGCACTGCACTGCAGTCTCTGAGGTCCTGAGTTCAATTCCCAGCACCGCAAAAATGGGAGCAGGGCCTGGCAATCTACTCCCAAGGCAATCCCGAAACAGTCAGCCATTGAAAACCCTATGAGGGTCGCTATGAGTCGGATGCTGACTCGACGGCACCTAACAACAACAACAACATCTGTTCTGCTGTGCCCACTCTTTAATGAGGACAGAGGTGTTTCTCAGGCTTTTTCTGCAGAGATGAGGAAATTAGCAGCAAAATAGCAAGGATGTTCTCAGTCCT
>VMDO01007829.1:5000-50175 GCA_007922755.1 Pedetes capensis
ATTTACGAGCTAGAATAAGGCCTGGGCAAGGGAAGAAGGCAGGGTATCCAGTGAAAAGCCAGAGAAGATGCCTGGGCAGGGCCCACGGACCCACCGGCCCTGCAGACTGCCTGCCACCCAGGGCGCGCGCAGGAAGCAGGGCTGCGCTGTGGGCCGCTGGGCCTCCGCCCACCCCCGCCCACCCGCCGCCTGCCAGACCCGGCCCCTTCCGCGGTGGCGGCGCAGGCACGTGGGACGCCCGGCTGTCAATCACACGCGGGCTGAGCTGAGCGAGGCGGGAGCAGCTGTGGCTGTGGCGGCGGCGGTGGCGATGGGACCCCAGCGAGAGATCTGCGGCTAAGCTGGCTGCACTTGCTCCACGGGTCAGGGGATCCAAGGGACAGGTAAAGCCATGTGGCATCAGGGGCAGGGGCTTGTTACCATGCTGCTTTCTCCAGCGTTCCAGGTCCTCGCCCTCTGCTACCTTTCTCCTTCCTTCCTCCCTGCTCATGCACAAATATCCTTTCTCTCTCATCTCTCTCCCTCTCTCCATGCACACACTCATTTATGTTTATTACATGCACACAAATCGCTACAAAAATCCTATGTATTACAATCCACGCAAACATACAAATTAGGGGTAGCCAGCTCCATGCTTTGGTGGTTTGTGGTTTGTGTTATGTAAGAACTCGGGGGTTGTACAGCTAAAAACTTAAGAATTTCCTTCCCATGAGACAAGAAAAGTTGTATGTTAAGTCAGAATAAAACCTATGTATTTGGACTTTGCAAAGCGACTTAGATTTATTTTCCAGGCCGAATAGAACCCTGACTCGCCCTCCTCGCTCCTTGGCCACGTCTGAAGATGTTTTGAGTGTTTTGAGAGGATCTCAGGACCTACTTCTTTGTGTTATTAGAAAGGGGACGTTGGGATGGAGGTCAGACCCAGGCTGCAGACCTCAAGGAAAACAACTGGAGTTAACAGCTAGCATTTGCTTAATTGGTTCTTGGCTCCATGGCAGAAATGTTTTCAGGACCTTGGAGAGCTCCTTGGCTCCAGCCAGCCTTTGGTGGAGGGCGGGTGTACAAACAGCTTCCTCAGACAAAACAAGGAAGGCAACAGATAAAAAGAAGGGATATTGAATTGAGAGAGACAGAGACAAGGTCAGAGACAGAGATGAGACAGGGACGAGGAGAGAGGAAGAAGGAAATGGGAGATAGGAGGAAGTAGTGAATATAGTAACATGTAGTTGACTTGTTTTCTTTTGCTTATGCAGACCCAGGATTCTAGTATAATTCGCTTCTTTCCCCATGCCTGCCCACATATCACTCAAGGGGCAAGGAAATGGGTATTGAAGAAGGTATGGCCATTCTGCATATAGACTACCCTTGTTGTTGTTTTAAGTGCCATCAAATGGGGTCCGACTAATAGAGACCCCATGTGCAATGGAGCAAAACATTCCCCAACTCTGTGCCATGCCTAGCACTATGTCAGTGCCTCTTGACTATTCGTAGGGGTTTTGATGGATGATTTTTTGGGGAGTGGGTTGCCAGATCATTCTCCCATTGTGATGCTGGGAATCAAACCCAGGGCCTCAGAGTACACAGAGCAGCACTCTACCAACTGAGCTAAACCCCAGCCCTAGACTTACCCTAGAAATGCTAAAAACAGTATGTTAAGCCTTTCCCAGGTTTATATCCATGCTTTTGGATTCTCCTACAAATGGGTGGGTATCTGTTGACCAAAAAGAATTTTTAATGACCTCCTGGAAAATATGGTCCCACTTATTTTATCTCACAAGATTAGAATAATGTAGGAAACCAATAGTTCTCTAGCTGGCAATGGCCTCTTAATTAAATTTTGCACAGGCACCTGCTTCTCTTAGGCAGATAGAAAGTTAACTCATCATGATTGGAAGAAAATGGATATAGGAGTAAAACTAAGCCTAATGAGTAAATTGTCTAAGGAGTCTTACTAAAGGTATCATGCATGTAAACTTGGCAGAAAACATGACTGTTGAAACTTATTTATTTTACAGTAGAAAAACCCCATAAAATCAACTCTGGAGTATGCGAAAAGGAAATCATCTCTTCATTTAGAATTTGTAGGATACAAATGGATCAGTCCAGTTGGTATTATCAACTCCATAGCATATAGTTATATCAAAATAAGAGTAGCATTTATATAGTGCACTATGGTTTAGAAAGTCCTTTTGATTTACATCACCTCAAATTATCATGGGAGCCCATAAGAAAGTTTTAAGTATAAGTTAGACTTTTTTAAAAGAAAAAACTATCTTTGCTCTTGAGCAAGAAGTTCTTTGTCAATATTTTTGTTAACATTAAAATAATTTTTACAAGTGATATGGGTGGCTTGTGAAACCTAGACTTTGATCTGAATCATATTTGCAGAGGTTTTTTTTCTTCTTAAATAGGATTGAAGAATGTGCTGCTGAAAAGAAAGGTCAAATAGTAAACAACCTAAGGACAAGGAGGACTTCAAAGGTAAAAGTCAACTTTATGTGTAGACTCACAAACACCTTGTGATCTGCAGGTTGATAAGAGATTAAGAGAATACGATTTCTTCTTCTTTTCTAATTTTGGTTTCAGACTTTGGATACATTACTGATATATATATATATATATATATATATATATATATATCTTGAAGGATTAAAGTAACTGTTAATGAGTAAGATAATTACACATTATTATTCCTCTTTTATCAATTGTCCACTGACATAGAGGTATTATAAAAAGCCATGATCTCTATGACTACTCCAGAAAAATAAAATATATCTGAAATGAGCCATTGGGAGAAAGACATTTCCAATTTTAAGGTCATGCTGATACAACTTCAGTCTGCCTGATTTCAAAGTGACAAAGCTGTTAGCTGGCCTTCAGGTCTTCCTGCCTCCACTATGAATCTGATGGAGTCTTTTAAGTGAATTAACCTTTTGGTTTGGTGTGGGATAAGTGGTCTAAATGGCTTATGTGCCTATACCTTGTCTCTTGCAGCACTGGTCCCGGAAAAGTGGCTTACATGGGAACTTCACTGTCATTATCTCAGAATTGTTTTGAGAGAGAGAGAAACAGAATGAAAAATTGAATGGTATTTCAAAAGTGAATACATAGAGCAGAGCCTGTGCCCGGCCCCACAGCTGACTCACACAAAGAACCATGGGAAAACACTCATCCTTCTTGTATGGCCATTTGCTGCCTCTCTTCTCTCAAAGAGACCATGAAGACAAATAACATAATGCCTGTGATGCTCTTAGAGGTTCATGAGGCATAAAGGCTTATTTCTGTTTTCATGGCTATGGGCATTTTAAAAGTAAAATGAATAGTGACTCAAACTCAGACTACCAACATATTGATACAACAGCATATTGGTACACAGAGCAACTGCAGCAGCAAATTTGTGAGTCTGTTTGCCTAACAAAGGGACGCTCAGCATCTGTACTCTCTCCTGCTATAAATGCGTCTCCATGATGCCCGTTTTGTTGCATGCATGTTGTTGTTGTCAGGTGTCGTGGAGTCAGTATCCAACTCATAACGACCCTGTGTACAACAGGTGAAACACTATCGTCAGTGCTTCTCTGCTGTCTATAGGGTTTTCAATGGCAGATTGATTTTTGGGAGTGGGTTGCTGGGGCCTTCTCCCAAGCCGACAGCACCTGGTGTTCCCAGGCAGTCTCCCATCTAAGTACTAACCAGGCCCAACCCTGCTTAGGTTCCAAGATCTGATGGGATTGCATGCCACAGAGCTATGGCTGCAGCTGTTCCATGATGGTGTCCCAAGTCCAAGAGTCGACTGAAGGCGCACTGTACCCCATTAACTTTGTAATCATTATCTCCCAGGTGCCTGGCACATAGTTAAAGCTTTAGAAACACTGAAAGGAAGGAAGGTGTGGAAAATGAAGGACAATTCAGACCATCACACACATCACCCCATAAAAAACTCTGTACCAGGAAATTTGGGGAGAAGGACCTGGAAACCCACTCCCAAAAATCAATCTGCCATTGAAAACCCTATGCACAGCAGAGAAGCACTGACCATAGTGTTTCCCCTGTTGTACAGAGGGTCGCTATGAGTCGGATACCAACTCGACGGCACCTAACAACAACAACAACAACCAGGAAATTTCAGAGTACTGGATATTAAAATGGTGAACAGGATAAAGTCTGTCCGTTCATGGAACATACAGTCTCTCATGTGCACGCTCTGACCATACACACCAACAAATAGACCACATTCTAGAATATCAGGTAGAAATACGTGCATGAAGAGAAGGAAACCAGGACGGGGGGGTGGGCAGAACATTTATATTTAGATGTGCTGATGGTGTAAAGCCCCTCCGAAGGATTTAGGAGACCTACACTATGATATGGGGCTGGGATTTAGCTCAGTGGGTAGGGCACTGTGCTGCAGTCTCTGAGGTCCCGAGTTCAATTCCCAGCACTGCAAAAATGGGAGAAGGACGTGGCAATCCACTCCCAAGGCAATCCTGAAACAGCCATTGAAAATCCTATGAGGGTCGCTATGAGCCAGATACCAACTCTACAGCACCTAACAACAACAACAACACTATAATGTTCTCCCTCCACAGGTCTCTGGGATATAATGGAAGCAGTGCTGTGATGCTAAGAATGGAATATTCACTTAACATCTAACTGTATATGCAATCCAGATAGTTGTTGTAGACAGGTAATAAGAAGAAAAAAGTTGCTGGGCATGGAGGATCATGCCTATAATCCCAGCAATTTGGGAGGCAGAGGCAGGAGGATTGAGAGTTTGAGACCTGTGTAACTTAGTGAGAAGACCCTGTGTCAAGATAAAAAAATTTTAAAATAGCTTGGGGGTGCAGCCCAGTGGTAGAGCACTTGCAAAGTATGTGCAAAGCCCAGAGTTCAACCCCTAAATGCCAAAAATTAAGTAATAAATGAATAAATAAATAAATAAATAAATAAATAAATAAATGACAAAAAAGGAGACAGTCATGGGTGGATCACCATTTATCAGCACCTAGCATGTCCTTCTGGGAGAATGAAAACAACTCCTTCCTCACAGATGACCAATAATCTCAACACAGATGTTGCTTGTACTGCATCAGGATGCAGGTCAGCAGATTTACAGACCATACACCAAGATGTTGTTGTTGTTAGATGCCGCTGAGTTGTATCCGACTCATAGAGACCCTCACAGGGTTTTCAATGGCTGATTGTTTCAGGATTGCCTGGGGAGTGGATTGCCACATCCTTCTCCCAATATACCAACATGAACTCATTTAAATACAATTCTAGAAATATTTTTATTCACTCCTCTCCTCAATTCATGTATATCTCCTGGGATGTTAAGACTTTCTTTAAAAAAGGGAGCCTTCTAAGACCTGTCACTTAACAACAGCCATAGACTCAATGCTACTGTTTTAGCTGCTACTACTCCTGTTATTATGACTAGCAAAGAAGCACTAACAATAGTGCTGGGCATGGCACAGGGTTGGAGACAGTTTCATTCTGTTGTACACAGGGTCGCTATGAGTAGGACCCAACTCAATGGCCCCTAACAACAACAACAACAACAACTCCAGTTATTGGGGCTAGGGTTTAGTTCAGTTGGTAGAGTGCTGCTCTGTGCTGAGGCCCTGGGTTCAATCTTCAGCACCACAAAAATGGTAGAAGGACCTGGCAGCCCACTCCTGAAACAGTCGGCCATTGAAAACCCTATGAATATCAGAGAAGCACTGTCATAGTGCCATGCATGGCACAGTGTCAGAGAGTGTTTCATTCTGCTATACATAGGGTCACTATGAGTTGGAACCAACTCAACAGCACCTAACAACAACAACTCCAGTTATTGAAATACTGGCATCAAATCACTAGCAAACCCATGCTTTGTAAATAAATCCTGAGCCAACATAAGCCTTGCTTCACCCTTTCATTTCTGCCTCAATCTTAATTTATTATGCATCATTTAATAATTGCCTAGCTTTTAAAGTGACTTTATAATGTGACCTCCCATAGTCTTTGTGTAATATTAGCAGTGTCAGTCAACCAGGTAGATTCCAAATAAAAATGATAATATTCTGTGTTTTGGAACAAAATGTTACTGGATCCTCTATGAATCAGACAGCTCTCTATTGAAATCTTGTAGACCCAAAACCTTCACTCCAACAAGTTATATTTTATAACTCATATTCTTCCAGGTGTTTATTCTCCTCTAGTAATGAATCCCAACTAGTTATATCTTTGGGAAGGTGTATGAATTTTCTCAGACTCTCAGGAGCTAATTTTAGGCAATATCCATGACACCAAAGTAATATGTTAAACGAAAAATATACAAACATTCCATCTATTTAATACCAAGTGACTAACCTAACTAGTAGCTTAAATCCCCCTAAAGCTTGATACGTGGCATAGTTGAGTAAAAATTGGGGGCTGACACTCCACGAGGGTATAGAGGGAGGGAGAAAATCATTAAACTCAGTTGTTTTGCCCAATCAGAAGTAATTGACTCATTTGGTGGATTCATAGCTAAGAAATCCTGGAAAACTACATCTGGAAGGAATTAGAGGTCCCTCTGGTCCAACCATCTTGTTGTAATGACAATGAAACCACAAGCCCAGAGAGGTTAATGAGCTCATCTGAGATCTCAAGACCAGTACGTTAGAGATCAGAAACGGGTGTTCAAGTCCGTTCGGTCCTCTGTGAGAGGTTAGCATAAGGCAGCCCACCTCTCTTGTTGATTCTTCACACTCTTGGAGGATAAAGCAAGGCTCATCAAGATTTCTCCTCTGAAATGTATCCAACATCACTAAAAAATCCATTCAGCCTTAGAGTTACAAGCTCAGGCTCAAAAACATTCATTTAATGACACTTTTTATCTCTGACAATTTTTCCCATATTGTTTTTAGCAAAGTTGGATGATTGACTCCCATGGTATAAAGCAAAAACATTAAGTGTAGTTTGCCAGGAACCAGCTGGGAAGACCGATAGTGTATCCCATGGTCATGCTATGCATCAGAGAGCAGTCCTAAGGAAGAATGACCTCAGCATCTAAGGAGAGTCACTCTGACTATTGCTGAGTGACTTTTATTCCTGTCGCATCTGGTTTTGTTCTTTCTTCCTGTTAAAGTCTCTGATTCTTTATAGAAAACCTGAAAAATATGTATTTACATGAGTTGATTCTGACTATGCAAGCATATGATTCAGTCCTGGCCCCTGCTTCTCGTATTATCATCTTCCATCTCCCTGACTCACATATAACCTTTAGCAAGATGATTTTTATGCCTCAGTTTCCTCACTGACAAAAGAGTGATCCTGATCCCATCCCCTCCTTGACTTAAGTTTATATTAGAATGTCTTTTAAAAAGGTGACTTTAAAATTATTCTACTTACATGTCACTGGTAATAGGCTGTTATTCATCATCTTTATTGTGGAAGCATCAAATAGGAGGTACTGAAGAGATCATCCTAGCACTTAAAATATAAAAACTGGGTAACATTCTTTTGATCTATCACACTTTGCTGCTCTCATCAGGGAGGGTACATTTTAAAATCTTGACTTGTCAGGAAATAATATCCTTCTAAATTTTGTTAAGTTGCACCTTTGCCTCCTCTGAGCTGTTCTCCCACATGATTTCTTTAGATGCATCTGTACCTCAAACAAGGAGGTGGTCCAGGCACTAGATGAACTTATTGGCCAGCAGTTGGGAAAATGAAGTGATTGGCCATTGACACCACCTGCGTGCATCACCATTCTAAGATTAGGGGCATCTTTTCTCACATTTGACTACATTTTCTAACCAAAACCCATTTATGGCCAAGGGCACACATTTAGGAGCTATTTACGTGGGTTCACTTTGTGCCCATGGATAGGATAATGTTGACTGTGCATGGCTTACCCCATGATCCTGTCCCACCAAACTAAGTGGCCAGCCACATAGGGATTTAAGAGAACCATAGATTAACATTTTCCTCTTAGAGTTAAATATTACTACCTGGTTTCTTGATAAGTAATAGGAAACATTTAGGATATTTCTGTTGGCCTGGATAATAGCATCATCCAAGATTTCCCTGAGAAAACTTTTTCAGTGAATAAATAACCTTCTCTGTTATGTTTTATATGGACTCTTTCCAACAAGGAAACAATCTAGAGGGTTACTGGAAACTACCAAGTATTTTTCATTTCTAGTTACATATTTATCTATTTATATAGAGATAAGAAAAATCAAAGAACAAGCAGGGTAACTGAGAATCTTCTTGTTGTTGTCAGGTGCCACAATTCATAGTGACTCTCATAGGGTTTAAAATGGCAGATTATGTTAGGATTGTTTTGGGAGTGGGTTGCCACATCCTTCTCCCATTTTTGTGGTGCTGGGGATCAAACCCAGGTCCTCAGAAAGTGTGGAGCAGCACTCTACCAAATAATCTACTGCCCCTCAATAATTCCTTCTTCTTTTATACCTTGAATTATCAACCAAATACATATAGATGTGTTTCTCCAAGGGAATCTATTTGGTCAAATCAAGTTGAAATTTCCACCTTCAAAAGCTAAATCCCCAAAGAGCCCATCCATGGTGCCATTTCATTTAAATATTCTCTGAATTCTTATTTATACCAGATACTTTGTGGAAAATCAGAAAATCGGAGTCTATTCTCTATATTACACTCTAGCCATCTGCTTGGGCATGTGTATTCACAAATAATGACTGAAGCACATGGTACAACTGAGCTGTAATTTATTGGCCCGGCCGTTTGTGATTAATAAAGCATGAAGCATGCATTGCTCAGCAGCTTCTTAATAAGGATTCTGTATGACCAGAGAATTAGTTAAAACGTTAGAGGCATATATAAGAGATGGGAAGGCAAAATTTCAAACTGCTAAGGCAAACACCATGGAGATTTCATGAGGGAATGTGGTTAAAAACCTTGAGAGGACAATCCCAGACAAATTCCACTGGTAGCCAATTAGAGTGCATGCCTATTTCTTTAACAGGTAAGGGTCAAAACTCCTGGATTCAAGGAGCTTGCAGCTTTCTTATCAAGGCAGTGAAATCCTCAGCTTCTTTGTTGCCATTTCTCATGTGCCTAATGCTTACATTTTTGCATGATTTAAGTGATGTCAGGTGGCGGTGTCTCTTCTCACTGATGGAGAACCAGTTCCAGTCCCTGAATATTGGGGATGATTTTGCATTCAACAGAAAAGAGGAGCAGCTTACAAGGGGACAGGTCTTTAAAAGTGTCTTTTCCCTTAATAAAAGAGTGTTGTTCAAACAGGCTGGTGTGACTCAGCATGGTTCTTGCCTTTCATATGTCTTCTGATCCTGAGACCAGAGACCAGGGGGCTGATCCATGTGGATGCTGTCATTCCAGCTGGAAAGATGAGTTCTTGCAGCAACATCTATGGGTCCAAGCAAGCACAGGCCACCACGGAGGGCGGGTACCAGCGCTATGGAGTGCGTTCCTACCTGCACCAGTTTTATGAGGACTGCACTGCCTCAATCTGGGAGTATGAGGATGATTTCCAGATCCAGAGATCACCTAACAGGTGGAGCTCAGTTTTCTGGAAGGTAAGGAAACGGGATGTGTTTAACTCAGGCAATGGAGAAAATATGGAACATGATAAATACTGTGAAGAGAACTGAGAGTTTTGGAACTGTCTGTGTGTACCCCACTCCTGGCTACACTTTTCTTCTCTTAGGAAAAGAGGATCCAAACGCTGGGCCAAAGAAAGCCTCTAAGTACAGCATAATTGTTGATGAGCAGGTTAGATATGAGTAAGCATAATCGCCATGGTAATTATTAATATTGGTACTGTTTTAGTGTACCACTAACTAGAAGCCATCCATGGGTGAAACGTTACATCTTTTCACCCTCCCTTACAGGCTTGGTAGGTATCATTTGACAAATCGCAATAGTTATTAAAAATAAATAATTAGATATTTAAAGAGCTAATGTAGAGATGTAGCACAGTGTTCTGCCCCTCCCATACATGTAATCATGAAGCTCTCTGAGGAGCCTCATTAGAAAATGCGTACAGTCTTTCAGGAGGTAATTAGTGAACACTGACAGTGTATCAAGATGATTTGAAGGGCTGGATATCAAAGGGGTAAACAGGAAATGAAAAGGTCTCTGCCCTCGTGGAATTTAGAGTCTGCCATGGGAAATAACTTTGAACAGAAAAAGCCTGTGACAGAATGTCAGGTAGGGAAAAGGGCTATAAGGAGAGAGAAATCATGATAAGAGGACAGAAAGTAATGGAGACCAGTATTTAGATATGCTGATGGTAGAAAGCCTTGAGGAAAAGTTGAAATTGGAGCTCATGGCAGGATGGGCTGAGGGAACGGACCATAAACTTACCTGGCTGAAGGTCATTCTAGGTTGGGAAAATAACCTGTCCCAAAGTTCTGAAATGGGAGAAAAAGATCCAATCTAGTTGGACTTTGAGTGAGAGAAGGATAGGCAATGAATTAAAAAATAAATAAATAACAGGGCCCAGATGATTTATGTCAGATACCATGGACAGTGTTGAAGACTTGGGCTTTTACCTCAAGAGACCTTGAGGAGAGAAGCCACCTGAAGATGTTAACCAGAGAAATGACAGGATCTGACTAATGTTTTCATAAAATCCTTCTGGCTACTATATGTTGTTGTTGTTAGGTGCTGTCGAGTCAGTATCCGACTCATAGCGACCCTCACAGGGCTTTCAATGGCTGACTGTTTTGGGATTGCCTTGGGAGTGGACCTGGCAATCCACTCCCAAGGCAATCCCGAAGCACTCAGCCATTGAAAACCCTATGAGGGTCTCTATGAGTTGGATACCGACTCGACGGCACCTAACAACAACAACAAAGGATGCCCAGATGGCAGTAAAACATTCTTGTTGGGCTGGGATTTAGCTCAGTTGGTAGAGCACTGCGCTGCAGTCTCTGAGGTCCCGAGTTCAATTCCCAGCACCGCAAAAATGGGAGAAGGACCTGGCTACTATATAGAAAATAGATTATAGAAGGGCAGCTAGATTAATTCATTAAAACACCCAGGCAGGAGATAATGTTGGCTTAGACTAGAGTGGTCTAAGTGGAGATGGTGAAAAGTAGTCCAGGTTCGCATGAAGTTTGAAGGCCAACTCGTCAGGACGTGCTAATGAGTTGGAGGTGGGATGTGAGGCGGAGCATGACCTTAGTTCTGCAGCCTGAGATGTTCAGTGAAGATGTCCTGTGATTTACTAGGATGGAGAACACTACCAGAGGGGAAGGAGGGGTGAACCATGAATTTGACTTTGGTTATGTTATACTAAAGATGCCCATTAGACATCCAAGTAGAGCTCTCTAGTGGCCATTTCACTATACAATCTGCAGCCTATTGATCAGGGGTTACTGGTGCATAGAATATAGAAAAGGCACCAAACTAGCTGAGCTCACTCGGGAAGAGTGCAAGGGTGTAGAAAAGAGCATGGGAACATTCCAACATTTAGAGATGGAGAAAAGGGGAGGATTTAAGAAGGGATACTGAGAAGACGAAGCCCTAGGTGATGCCTAAAGTTCCCTCCAGCTCTCATATTCTGTGTTTTTCCCAAAAGATCCCAGAATTTTTGTCATATTGATATAACCTTGCGATTTGCTCATGGCACAATGTAATAAGAGGCAATATACCATCATGATTATGAACATAGCCTCTGGTCTCAAACCAAATGAGTTCAAATCCCAGCCCTTCCATTTTATAGATTTGCAACTTTGGGTCCCAGCAGTGATACTTATAACATCTACCACACAAACACTGTGGGAATTCAATAAGACAACATTTACAAAGATTTTAAAACAATGACTGGTAAATATTCAGAAAGCATTAGCTACATTAACTACTTTTTGTGGATGGTGAATGGAATACTAGGTTCTGAAATGGAAATAAAACTGGAAATTTAGTGAATAAAGTATTAGGTAACATAGTTATTAGCATAGATTACCCAAGACCTATGTTAATTCAAATGATACTATTGTCACATATTCTGTACTAGAATTAGTCAAGTTAGCACTTTTGTCCTGCAGAAATCTCACCCCTGAGGAGTCCTTGCTGGCCTAGACCAAGTAAATGCATTACCAAGCTTAGCACATCTTGTACTTAAGTGGGTGGGTGGTTGCATCCATCTCTCTCTCTCTCTCCCCATACACACACACACACACACACACACACACACGTACATACACATACATATATATGGCAGATTTATTGGGCCAATATCCTTCAGTGCCACTGACTTACAGAAAGTTATAAGCATTAATGTAGATCCAAAAGCACTTATGGTTATGTGATGTATGAGGCCATAAACCCATCAAATAATACATAGTTATAGATTGAAAATAAAGAGGTCACAGCGAATTACCAACCCCATTCAGATTTAAACATTTTCTCCCTTTTATGTTATACAAGTAAGATCCAAAAGTATTTATATCCCCTGTTGTACAAGGCCTGTTTGGGGGGGGGAGAAAAAGAGAGAGAGAGAGAGAGAGAGAATATGAATAAATGAGGATGTGTGTGTAATATTCTCTGTCTCAGAGGCTTTGGTGATTGTTGTTGTTGTTAGGTGTCCTCAAGTCGTGTCCAACTCATAGCGAGTCTTATAGGGTTTTCAATGATTGTTTTGGGTTTGCCTTGAGAGTGGGTTGCCACATCCTCCCGTTTTTGTGGTGCTGGGAATCGACCTCGGGACCTCAGAGACTGCAGAGCAGCGCTCTACCAACTGAGCTAAATCCCAGTCCCACTTTGATGATTTAGGAAGTCATTATTGACCAAACAGAAAGCCATTGCAAAGGAAGCATGGAGGACTAAGCTTAGCTGTCCAAGGTGCTGAAATCGCTTTTGAAGATGGACGTGACTGAGAAGGCTTTTGCCCAGGAGGGGAGGAGTCTCTAAGTTGGAAGGGCTGATGGGAGATGCCTCTCCCCAAGTGGAAGGGTGCTCAGAAGACTGTGTGAGGTCAGGCATGGAGAAGCACCTGGACCATACACCACCATCAGTTCTTGCTGTCTGAAGCTCAGCCTCCCGCTGAAGCAAGGGAGGAGTTATGAGTTAGACTCTGCCACCACTCCAGGTAGATGTCACCACTCATAGCTTCTGGCTCGCAAAGAAGTCAGCAGCACCCGCCAAAGCTGATGAAGGAGAAAACTCCAGTCTCCATTTCTCATGCGCTTCCCCTGAATAGCCTCCAGCCCAGATGGTTCCTTTCACATCCAGCTCCCGCCAGCATCCCCCACCCCCAGGCTGTGCCTCGCTGCCTTGCTGGATCCTGCTTCAAGCAGTCATTATTCCCTCTTCTCTGCCAGAACAGCTGCGCCCGCTGCCTGCTCCCGGCTCTGCCTGTTGGCATAAACTTCATTTTCAGACCTTCTAAGTTCACTGAGAGACAACGCAGGAGATGCCGGTCAAAATAACAGCCATCTCTGGCATCTCTAGCCTCAACCAGCAGAATTTCTGGAACCCAGGTTCTCTTCCCTGTCCAATCCTCCCTTCCAACAACAGACACTGGGCTTTCACACATCCTGTGCACAACCAAGAGAGACAGCAGAAGCCTCAGCCCAAATGTCGTCCTTACTGCTGCTTGGCAGGTTTGTCTCAGCCTGGCAGGGGGCTTCTCGCAGGGTTGGGGTTGACGCACTGCCCACAGGCTAGGGCTGCTCCGCTGGGCAGGGTTGGGAGTTGGGGGTGGGGGACAAGGACCCTCCTCAGCAGCATTCCAGCCCCTCCACATGGCCCTGAACACTGCTTTGCTTCCTTAGACTCTTAAATGACCTCTGTGTTACCATGTCTTTTTCTGTCTCTCCATGGGATTTAGTTCAGTTGGTAGAGCACCGCTCTACAGTCTCTGAGGTCCTGAGTTCGATTCCCAGCACCGCAAAAACAGGAGAAGGACGTGGCAATCCACTCCCTAGGCAATCCCGAAACAATCAGCCATTGAAAACCCTGTGAGGGTCATTATGAGTTGGACACAACTCGATGACACCTAACAACAACAACCATTTAATAGGACCCTTAGGATCATTACAACTTAGAGCTGTGTCCATAGGCAATTTTTGTGATACTGAATAGAATAGCTCTCCAAGTTTTTGTTCCCTTCTACCCGGCAGCATGGTATCAGGATTGAGCTGATGTACCCCAACTGTCCTCCTCACCCCTACGATGCTCTCAGGGAACTTAAGCAGCAGCCTCCTCTGGATGGGTCATTGCTTAGTGAAAGCTTCCATCTCACATGCCCCCTGACTGTCCTAACAGGTATAGAGGACCTACGTGGGCACATCTACTGGAGGTCCTCACGAAACTTGCATTGATGCACTCTCAGAATCCTGGAAGGCAGGTGTCCAGGACTCTGCCCACCCTGGATCTCCCTCAGACACTCTGATGGAAATAGGGAAACAGAGAGGCTCCACGGGGCCAGCCCCTTTCCTCTGCTCCAAGTGAGCAGGAGTTCCGCCATCTGCAAGCCATGGTTTGCCTTTTAGCTTCCAAGTGGTCTTCCAAGAGTGGATTTTCATCTAATGCCCCACTAGGTTGAGTAGCAGGCGACATTGAAAATCAATCACCCGGCTCCAAGTTCAACAGTGTGGTGCTTGGAGTTCATCAGTTGGCAATATTTACTGAATGTCAGGCTGGAATAAGAGTTGTGGAGAGGCAAGGGAAAAACAAAGGTAGCGAGTGCTGGCCTCACTTGCTCCTCAGAAACTCAGAAGCTAAGACAGATACATTTTTGCTGCCCTGAGTTTTTGAGAATTCGTGCCAGTTCCTGAGGAGGTAATTTAGTGACATAGGAAGCATGTCACCATGAACATTTAAGTTAATTTGGTTTGTGCATTCAGAATTTTCCAATGTGAGTCATTTTTGAAGAGTTATAAATAATGTTAGTCTCTGAAGGTGAATTTACTCGCCACTGTTTTTAGAAAAATGTAGAAAGCAACCTAAAATGTCCTGCTTTACAACCCAGTTTTTCCTGCAGGGTTTACATAGTAGGTAGAATCATTTCTTCGGTTTTAGGAGACATCACATTGGCTCTTTTTGCTTGTTTTTCTGTTTCTTTATATTAAAGGGAATTTATCCATATGTGGTGGCTAAAAATGCTCTGGAATTAAAATATTAGGAAATATCCAAAATAATAATTTATAAAGTATTATGGGTAGAAGAAAAGTGTGGGGTGGTGTTGCACAGATCTGGATTAGAGTTTGGTCATACCATCTGCTAACTATGGGACATTGAACTATGCCTCTCTTTGACCCTCAGTCGCTAATAGAGGAAATAGAAATAAAAATACCTACCTCTCATAAGATGTTCAGGAAGTTGAAATGAAAATATACCTTGCATTATGTCTAGGTCACAGTAGATGCTCAGTAAGACTAGTTCTTCTTTTCCCTCTCTCCCTATGAATATGTTTTCCTCCTACTTGTTGTTGTTAGGTGCCGTCAAGTTGGTATCCAACTCATAGCGACCCCCATAGGGTTTTCAATGGCTGACTTTCGGGATTGCCTTGGGAGTGGATTGCCAGGTCCTTCTCCCATTTTTGCGGTGCTGGGAATTGAACTCGGGACCTCAGAGACTGCAGCGCAGCACTCTACCCACTGAGCTAAATCCCAGCCCTTTTCCTCCTACTAGCCAACCTTTATTAGTATATTACCCCTAAAATTTAATAAATAACTCTGTACAGTTTAAATATTCAAAGTTAAATGGTGTTATATCTTTGGTTATTTTTCCAACCTTGCTGTTCTAACTAAAAGCAATTAGGAACAGGAAGAAATGCAAACTATTGTTTAAAAATGAACTATACTGACTATTCCTTATCAAAATCTGATCAGTTGTTTTAATATTTTTACCAACATAGCATAACAATTTTACTGGGAGTGTATTTCCAAAAAATACACCACTACTAATATAGCATCTTACTATAATTTGTTACTTACCCCAACACAAGGCTAAGTGCTTCCATGCATGGTCTTATTTAATGCTCACAACACCTCTGTGATGTAGGTACTATTATCGTTTGTCATTTGATAGCTGGAGAAATTAATCATGAGAGCATTTAACAACTTTCCTCCATGGTTTAAGTAGCAGGTGGCTGCACTAGAATCCAAGGCTGAATCTGTTCATCCCAACAGTGTGAGCTCCAACCACCAAATGGTGTATCACGTTCTACCTTCAGTGTGTCACGTTTCAGTAGAAAGTTACCTAATGCTGTTTAACATCCACCTGCTGCTCACAACATGTGTTAGCTAAACAGCACTATGTGAGAGGAGAAACAGCAGTGGCCTGGGGCAGCAGGGCAATGGCTTTTAGCTGCTTGCTCTTCAACTTCCTAGACATCCATCTTTGACCCATGCTTTGTGCTCCATGAGGCTCCATGTCCCTGCCTAAAACTGGTTATGAGGGTTCCTTCCCTATCTCCTTGGAAAAGGGGCTGGTAGTGACCAGAACCATCCATGCCCTCCAGCTGCAACCTCCAGGAATAGATCTATATGTTGACCATGTTGGGTTGATTACACATTGCAGTCAGAGACCACAAGAGCACAGGAGCCCAGCAAGAGAGCCAGGGGAAGGATGAATTTTAGGAAGCAGAGTTTGTTTGGGTAATTTGGGGAAGGGTCTAGGGAAGTGAGCATTCACTCTGGATTGCCAAAGACAGTTCTACAATTGGGTATTTAATAAATCTGATCTGTAGGAGAGGCAGACTGGTGTGATACTAAAGCTACAATGGATAAAGAAGCAGCAGTTACTCATATCCTCCAGGAGAGACAGGGGTTTGGTATTGTGTGGCTTTTTACAGCGACTCTGTTTTGATCTGTATTAAGATGAATTATGAGATAGACTTGTCCTATCTCACTCTATCACGGTCGCAGAATGAGCTTGTCTGAGCTGACGTTCCGCCCAATGGCAGAAAAACAGGGCCCCGGTGTGAGGTCCTGGCCAGCCCCTAACAGCACAGAGGCCCACGGAAGAGTCAGGCCACCTCCTGGGGATCAAGGCTCCTGCCCTCTTCCAGAAGACCAAATGAAGCACTGTGAGCAGAGGCGGATTTTGTCAAGTGCAAAGCATTTGCCAAATAGAAAAGAATCAAGATTCAGTGCTATGATTTCTGGTTGGCATTGAAATCCAGAAAGTCTTCTTTTCACCTTCTTTTTCTTTCAACTAGAAAGTTGAGTCGGTTTTTCATGCAGATTGGCTTTAGAGCCTTGGTTCCAGCCAGGTTGCTTATACTGAACCAGCCCTTCCCGTCAGTACTGACACATCCAAAGTAAGTATGAGCGCCTACAGCTAGGGAGGGTGACTGGAAATTTTCCCTTCTATGAAGAAACAGGGCTGGGATTTAGCTCAGTTGGTAGAGCACTGCACTGCAGTCTCTGAGGTCCTGAGTTCAATTCCCAGCACCACAAAAATGGGAGAAGGACCTGGCAATCCACTCCCAAGGCAATCCCGAAACAGTCAGCCATTGAAAACCCTATGAGGGTCGCTATGAGTTAGATACGGACTCGACGGCACCTAACAAGAACAACAATGAAGAAACGAGGCAGATCGTGCCCTCTGGCTCAGGGGGAAGCTGATGCCCTTGCTTATTCTCTTCTTTCTCCACTGTTATCTTTCTTCAGGTCGGACTCATCTCCGGCACAGTCTTCGTGATTCTTGGGTTGACTGTTCTGGCGGTGGGCTTTCTGGTGCCCCCCAAAATCGAAGCCTTTGGAGAAGCTGACTTCGTGGTGGTCGACACACACGCTGTGCAGTTTAACGGAGCGCTCGACATGTGCAAGCTGGCAGGGGCCGTGCTCTTCTGCATTGGGGGCACATCCATGGCCGGGTGCCTGCTGATGTCGGTGTTTGCAAAAGGCTACTCCAAAGAAGAGAGATTCCTTCAGCAAAAGTTTAAAGAGCGAATCGCAGACATCAAAGCCCAACCCCAGCCCATTACTAAAGCTCCAGGGCCGGGGGAAACCAAGATCCCAGTCACTCTGTCCAGGGTTCAAAATGTCCAGCCTCTGTCGGCAACCTGAGATATTTCCCACCCCCGTTTGCCCCTCTGATTCACCTGCATTGTAAAAAAGAGGCAGCCAGTGTCTGAGGTGACAGGATTTGGCACAGACCCTCCCCAGGGTCACGTGTGGCTGGGGGCCCCATAGTGTGCGAGCTCACGCTCACTCAGGTCAGGTGACTCTGGTGACAGTGGCCACCACGTATCAGCCTGGGCACAGGCAGCTGTCTGTTTCTGATGGGTGCCGTGTGCCCACCAGGAGCCCCCTGCCGCTCCTTTTTCAGATATAGTGACTGTGTTATTTTTTGTGTGTTATCTGAAAGCGCTGTACAGTTTAAGACCAGCCCACTGACAGCTGTCACGGTCCATTCTATTTTCTGACGTTGGTTTTTCTAATCATTCCCACGTAGTCTTCCATTCCTGTCTCTCTACGTGTAAGATATCGTCACGTGTCTTCATAGAACTATGGAGTTTCCTGATTTTGATAACCTTCGTCTTTTAACTATATCTTAATGTAAAATTCCTGAGACTGGGTACAAATTTGTCAGTGTTCCACCTCCATCTTTTTGTTCTCTCCAGTTTTTCCTTCTACGTAAGAAGGTAAAACTACCAATTTTAGAACCTTGGTGAAAAAAATTAATATTAGGAGTATATACTTATGCAGTGTTCGAAAGCACTGAATTAGAAGCCAGAAGATTGAGTCTTAGTACAACTAGCTGTGTGACTTTGCAAAAATCACTTAGCGTTCCAGTCCTCAGTTTCCCCATCTGAATAATGGGTCTAAGGGCCTTCTGTGCTCAAATAAGAGATTCAATTTTAGTCGTGCATCATCAAGTCTCTCCCAAGGATGTTTATGATGTTCTAGTGGCTCTCAACAAGGTAGGCTTGTTGCAGAACTGAACTCCTGGAAAGTCACCAAGTCTGGAGGCTTTGTAGTACCTACCCTTAAATATCCGACCTCAGTGATTTGTACAATGCTGCCGTATTTTTATAAAGACAAAAGGAAGCCATCCTCAAATAAGAAAGCCTTAGGTGGATGTTAACCTTAAAAGGGGGTTTTGTTTCAAATAAGATGTCTTATTTTCCAGCAAGATGTTCCTCTCCTCCCTTGCAGTTTTATTCAATCTGTGGATTTAAATTAGGCTGAGGAAAAAGAAGGGCGTGACCTGGTATTCCCTCAGAATTTGTGTCACCTTAGAGTTCTTTCTTGGATTTTTTCCCCCCTTCACTGGATAAATAAAATACGTGAAAGAGCCAAACCTGAATTGTATCATCCTCCCTCCAACGTGGCTCTTTTCCCTCCAACATGTAATTTTCCATCCCGAGACTGAATAAGCGCTGATGTTTCCCTGGCTAAACGGAAGAATAAATGAAGCAATTAGTGCTCTTTGTGTGCAGTGTTTATTTTGCACCGTCCAGCATAATGCCCAGGGCAAATACGCGTCCTCAACAAGGATCGTTGGCCAGATGTGGGAGGAATTATTCTCGCTTCCTCGGGTTCTCTACCTTCCTGGGGAAATACCGTTCCAATTTTATTGGAAGACTTATGCAGATCCCCAGACAGCTGTGCTAGGCAGCATCCCATGAAGTTTTCTATGCTTGCGTCTGTCCTGTGTGCAGATGAATCTTGGAGAGTGGGACTTGATGTTTAAAAGCCTCCGGAGGGAAAAAATAATGACTGGTCACTTTGGGAACTTCTAGATACAGGCATGGAAGCAGGCACAACAAGGGCAGCTCCAGTACTCAAAGAAAGTCTTAAACTGAAGCCAAGATGCGTAAAGTAGGAGCTGGGTCTGAATGAGAGATTCAGCACGCCCCGTCCTTCCTGGTCTGCCCGGGCTTTGTGGAATTGGGTACCAGTGCAATCATCCCATCACCGAGGGAAAGGGGGTAATTATAGCAAAGCAGAAGGAGGCCCAGTGGTGTTAGGAAGTGCAGCTGACCTTTGCCAAGTATACAGTCCATCTGTATTCAGTGAGTAGGAAACAAGAGGCTATGAAGACTTTTAAAGCTTGTTTGGGTCTAGCTTGAGGAGATATCCATGGTGGGACAAAGTAGGATGGCCTCAGAGCCTTGGTCCCAGCCAGGTGGCTCACACTGAGCCAGCCCTTCCCTTCAGCATTGATACATCCGAAGTAAGTATGAGCGCCTACAGCTAGGGAGGGTGGTGGGGCAGAGGGAGCTCAGACGTCAGCAGGGGAGCCTTAGAAACGAGCCCCAGCCTGGGGAACTCCTGAGCATAGGCCCTTCACGTGGATATAAATACAGAGAAGTATGACCAAATGCAGTGCTAGAAAATGAGCCCCCCAGACTGGAAGGCATTCAAGAAACGACTGGGGAAGAGTTGCCTCCTCAAAGTGGAGTTGATCTTAATGGTGGGAATGGTGTCTTAGATGATACTGGGTGCACTTAGGCAAAAGTCCCCAGGTCAACAGTGATCCACTCACGGACCCAATCACCTCCATTGCTTGTGCTTTCCCAGTTATGGGTCTCCTGCTGCCCCACAGGGCAAAATGCAACCACTGATAATGGCTCCGTATGGTTAGAAAACATCCTCATATAAAGACGAAATCTGCCTTTCTCACACTATCCTTTGTTGTGTGAAATTCCATGACTCAAAGTTACCTGCAAGGCTGACTCTTCTTCCATAAGATCAACTGACCCTTCTTCCTCCTACTCTGGGCCACACAGTGTTTCCATTCAGTTATTTTCAATCCTGTCACCTTTCCCGATCTGGTCCTCAGAGAGAGATTTCTATATGTTCTTAACATTTCCAAGTTGTCTATGCTACCTATTAAATCCCCCATGTGTCTGTCAGCTTGTCATGCTGTAGGGGCCTGTGTGTTGCTGTGATGCTGAAAGCTATGCCACCGGTATCTCAGACACCAGCAGGGCCACCCATGGTAGATCGGTCTCAGGTGAGCTTCCAGACTAAGTCAGACTAGAGAGAAGGATCCAGAAGCCCACTCGCAAACAGTCAGCTATTGAAGCCCCTATGGATAGCAGAGAAGCACTGTCAAATATACTGCCAGAAAATGAGCCCCCCAGGCTGGAAGGCATTTAAGAAATGACTTGGGAAGAGCTGCCTCCTCAAAGTAGAATCGACCTTAATGATGGGAAAGGAGCAAAGCCCCTAGGACCTCCTTTTGCTAATTTGGCACAACTCAATATGAGAAGAAACATAGTGGCTGCAACACTGTGCTCAAACATAAAAAGATCATGTGCATGGTACAGTGTTGGGCAGTGTTTCGTCCGGTTGTACATAGACTCCCTAGGAGTTGGATCTGACTCAACAACACCCAACAACAAGATCTATTAAATGGAACCCCTGTGCAGAGTTTTTTAAATGATACATGTTGGAGGTTCCCTAACTTCATTAATAGCATTAGTACGCACACTACCTCCAGTCAGGATACATCCAATCAGGAGGCTGGCTTAGCTCCTATTTCCTTTGCTTCCCCTCTTGAGATCTGGCTGGCCCAGCTCCTTTTTGGTTTTATTCTGGCACATGCTCCAGAATCCTGGTTTCTAGTCATATTCAACCACCTGCCTCTCTCCAGATTCGCCTGCATTTTCATGTCCGTGTGCTTCCACTAGCAATGCTTATTTTCCCAGGAATAATATCTGTTCCTTCTCTGGCTATTGAACATGTTGCTCAAGGGCATCCCAAGAAATAGTATCAACAATTTGTTGTTAGGTGACCTCAAGTTGGGTCCAACTCATAGCAACCCTATGTACAACAGAATGAAACACTGCCTGACACTGTGCCCTGCCTGGTACTGTTGTCAGTGCTTCTCTGCTATTCACAGGGTTTTCAATGGCTGATTGTTTCAGAAGTGGGCTGCCAGGTCCTACTCCCAAGCCTATAGCACCTGGTATTCCCAGGCGGTCTCTCATCCAAGCACTAACCAGGTCTGACTCTGCTTAGCTTCCAAGATCAGGAGGGATCAGACACGAAGGTGGGATGGCTATAGACTACCATAAACTTACGGAGAGCTTCTCAACATGAGAAATTTTTCTCTTACAGTTCCGGAAGCTAGGAAGTCTAATATCAAGCAGATTCAGCATCTAGTGAGGCTTCACTCTCCAGTTCAGAGATGGCACCTTGTAAGTTGTGCCTTCACATAGTGGAAGAGAAGGACTCTGGTCCCTTTGGCCTCCTATAAAAGCACTCATCCAATTTGTGAAGCTCCACCCTCATGATTTAATCCCCTCTCCAAAGCCCCACCTCCTAGTGGGGAATGGATTTCAACATACCAGTTTTGAGGAAACAAACATTCTTCTCTCTATAGCCCTAACTCCACAACAATTATAGAAGGAAATGATGGCTTAAATGTATGACATACGGTTATAAAGACACTTCAGTGACAAAACTAAAATGAAGCATCACAACCAATGGAAAGAGAAGAAGGAATAAAAAGAGATGTAGGGAAGTAGATTAAACCCTCCTCTTTCACTGCAGGGAATCAGTCGTTATGATCTCAGTTAATAAATCAAGAAATAGTAAGTCTGTTATTGAGAGCGATGGAAGACGCCACTAGAAGAATAATGAAAAGGAAGTGTTAAAAGAGGCCTCCTCTGCAGGGCAGGGGAGGCCAGGGGCAAAGCAGGATGGTGCTTGTTCACGTTGTTGTTGTTGTTGTTGTTGTGAGGTGCCGTAGAGTCGGCATCGGACTCATAGCACCCTACGTACAACAGTCAAAATGCTAGTCAGTGCTTCTCTGCTGTTCATAGGGTTTTCGATGGTGGATTGATTTTTGGGAGTGGATTGCCAGGTCCTCTTCCGCTTGTTCACATAGGGGAGACTAAGTCCCAGTCCTAAGGCCCTACTCATGGCCCTTATCTAGATGTTAAGCTAGTGATCTCTGTTGTGTTTGGTGCTGCAAAGGGGATGATCCAAGCATGAGGGGATTCTTAAGCAAAGAGATTTGTTCTAAATTGAGGTTCTCTAAGAAGGCATCGGGAGAAGGACATGGCAATCCACTCCCAAGGCAATCCCCAAACAGTCAGCCATTGAAAACCCTATGAGGGTCGCTATGAGTCGGACACAACTCGACGGCACCTAACAACAACAACAACAACAAGGTGTAAGAGGAAGTGATATTTAATCTGGATCTTGAAAGATGAGTGGAGGTTCACTTGAGTGATCTCGGGCGTTTGGGAGCTTTGGAGTGTGTGTGTGTGTGTGTGTGTGTGTGTGTGTGTGTGTTTCCTGTTTTTTGTTTTTGTTTATTGGTTGTATTTTTGTGTTTGTTTTTCCCCTTCAAGGAGGAGGGGAGTGGGGAGTGGGGAGTGTGTGTGTGTGTGTGTGTGTGTGTGTGTGTTTCCTGTTTTTTGTTTTTGTTTATTGGTTGTATTTTTGTGTTTGTTTTTCCCCTTCAAGGAGGAGGGGAGTGGGGAGTGGGGACAGACAGTCAAGAGGCAACAGCATGGGCAACTTCACAGAGCCAGGAGTGCGGTGCGTCAAAAGAACTGCAAGAAGTGGATGGCGGGGTGCTATCGGTGAGGGGCCCCATGGGGTGATGGGGCAAGGCAGAGACAGGTATTCTCAGACACCTGGCCCCATCATTAAACCCACAGGCTATAAGGATAAAGTGGCTGCAAGTAGGCTCTAAAAACCAAAGTTAATCAATGCTTTCTGAAAGACAAATCATTCCCAGCCCAGGTCAAGCCAGCTACAGGCTTTCTGGAAACCCGTGATAAAGCCCAGCAGCCCAGCATCCGGCACAGAGCAGTGAACTCGCTCTCACTACCTGCCCGCTGCCCTCCTGCAGCGCACTAACAAACTCGTCCCTCTCTACTCCAACCTGAGGGCCAATAAATTCTTTCCCTGTCCACAAGCTGAGCCACATTCCCATCCACAACACGTTGTCGTTGAGGTAGCCAGAGAGGCCCAGGAGGGTGCCGGACACCAAGGCACCAAACATCAAGGAGGTTGACCGGTGCCTTTATTGTGACTATAATGCCACCAATGCCCCCTGGAGCCACAGAGCCATATTGTGATAAGTCTGAGCACAACAGAACGCCAAGGCCAGGCCAGAGCTCGGGGGAGAACATGGAGGACAGATGACAAGGGCTTGGAGTGGCTGTGCTGTGGGCAGCAGCAGAGAGGGAGTCAGAAATGAAGTGACAGAGGAGAGTCCAGGTCCGGCGCCCCAACCCTTAACGTGCGTTCGCTTTCTCTTTGGCTCCCTGTGTCAACTTCATCCCCAACTTCCGAATCAAGCTCAGAGGACTTCTGTCCCTCGTGGCTTTCTTTGCCTCCTGAGAAATGGAAAATGTCAGCAGGAAATGTGACCTCTGACAAATGTCACTGCTACATCTTGCCCTGGGCCAATTTTCTGTCTGCATTGTTGTTGTTGTTAGGTGCCCTGGAGTCGGTATCCAACACATAGCGACCCTCATAGGGTTTTCAATGGCTGACTGTTTCAGGATTGCCTTGGGAGTGGATTGCCAAGTCCTTCTCCCATTTTTGCAGTGCTGGGAATTGAACTCAGGACCTCAGAGACTGCAGAGCAGCACTCTGCCAACTGAGCTAAATCCCAGCCCTCTGTCTGCATTAGTTTCCCTAAATTCATAATCTTCCACAAGCTTGTTTTCATAGACAGCCTCTTCCAGGGTATGGCAGGATGCAAGGAAACACAGAAATGGAATAAAGTATAAAGTTAACTAAAATAGCTAAGATGTGTGGAGAGCTTTCTCTGTGCAAGATAATACGATTGATAGCATTATACATTTTTGCACCTAGGATAATTTATACTTGAGAAAAGTCTCAGGGTGACTACTAATGTTTACTTCATTTTACAGAAAAGGAAATCCAGGCTCCTATGAGTCGGACTCGACTCGACGGCACCTAACAACAACAATTTTCCCAAGAAAATTGCTCAATATTATGCAGCCAGAAGGTGATCTCACTAGCATTCAACCCAGGTAGCCTGACTCAAAGACTTCCCCCACCCCCTGCAAACAAGATTCTGTTAGAAAGAGTAAGTAGCTGCATCTTATCTGTCCCAGATTAAACATTTCCTCCATCATGGAGCTCTGCACTTTTTTTTCTTTTTTTGGCAGTACTGGGGTTTGAGAGCAGGGCCTTGAGCTTGCACGCTTTGCAAGTGCTGGACCACTGAGCTGCACCCTCAGCCTATTTTTTTCCTTTTTGAGACAGGGTCTCGCTAAGTTACACAGACAGCCTCTGGTCTTGAACGTGCGATCCTCCTGCCTCCACCTCCCGAGACACTGGGATTACAGACGGAGCCTGGCTTGAGCTCTATACTTTAATAGGGTACAAAAAGGTGGGTGAGAAATCATATATAGTATCTGCATATGTTACCATGACATGGGCATTCAACGTAAACCATTGCAAGTAATAAAAATAAGACTGCTATACTTGAATGCTGGGCTGGGATTTAGCTCAGTTGGTAGAGAGCTGCGCTGCAGTCTCTGAGGTCCCGAGTTCAATTCCCAGCACCGCAAAAATGGGAGAAGGATCTGGCAATCCACTCCCAATGCAATCCTGAAACAGCCATTGAAAACCCTATGAGGGTCTCTATGAGTCAGATACCGACTTGATGGCACCTAACAACAACGCTTGAGTGCTAGGTTAACTTGCACTGAACCTGAGGGCAAGATTGATCCAGATGGCTATTTTCTGTTTTCCCAGGAATTTATAAAGGCAAATGGGCTAATCTATGAGCCCTTTGAAGGTAGGTCCCGGGTTTTACTCTTATTTCTCCCCAACATTAAGCACAGTATCTAATTCACAGCGGAGGATCAAAACATGTTTGCTGAATGGAGATCTTTGAGTTCAAGGAACTGCAATAATTGTTTCTACTCCTCAGACCCCCTGATGACCTCCAGTGATCCATAAGACAGCGAGAATCTTGCTTCCATGCAGCACCTGAGCGCCTGCGTGCTTCAGCCTAACAACCTGAGGCGAGATGCATTTGCTGGAAGTCCTGGCAGGTATTAGTGTCTGGAAGCCCTGAGAGGCTCCTGTGTATTTACATATGGAAGCGCAGCTCAGATCGTGACTGGAGGAGACAGCCCAGCATCGTGTCCAATAACCAGGCTCCGGAGTCAGGCACCACGCATTTCAATCTTGCCTCTGTCACTCAGCAAACTGGCCAAATCGTTACAGCTCTGTGTGCTTCCGTTTCCTCTTCTATGGAGAATCGAGAATTGTAGCAGCATGGAACAACTGGGGTTGTTGCCGAGGGTTAGATAAATATCACATCTAAAGCATTCAGAGCAAAGACTCAGATAAATGCTAGCTGTTAGTAGCTGGGGTGAGGCCCATTAAGAACGCACCCGTTCAAGGCTCCAGTGGAGGTGTGAGGCCCCCGTTTGCCTGTGCACACATCTGCTTTCACCCCTACAGTCACCCCTACTGTGGAGTCTGAAGTGATCTGGAAGCCGCCAGACAGGGAGCTGACCTTTTCAGCATCAAGTTTAATTAAGGCTGGCGAGTTGTAGCTGAAGTGCGATGCTTCCTGTCTTTCCGTGTAGTTCCGCGAGAAAGATTTATTAACTCATTAAAATGTCGTGTTAGTTATTTTCAGCTACGCTGAGTGACTGCGACTTCCAGCCACCCACTTAATCCAGGAAAGATCCAGAATAGAATCTGACTTTATTGACTTCCCACACCGCCATCCTTCACCACCAGTCGCGTTGCTGCCGCATTGGGATGAAAAGCGTAAATGAGTGCGGAAGTTAGCGAAGACCCACCTCTCTCTGGTGACAGACAGGCAAAAGGCTACCGAGTGCCACCGTGAGAGCACATCAGGCTTGCACCGTATCCTGCTTCTTATTTCGGTGGGGTGGAGTGGCCCAAGGGGGCTGGGCAATCTGGATCCAAGTCACCAAGTCTCTGTGAAGCAATCCTACAGACCAAACGCAGCCGGAACCATCAGCCTGAAGCTGAGCCAACTCACTGTCCATGTGGCCCATCCATATCTAAAATACAACCCCAGCTGCTTCATCCTAACCCTTCATTCAGGTTGTACTAGATAGAGTCCTCTGAAGACTCCCTTTTTTGGTTGTTGTTGTTGTTGTTAGGTGTTGTCGAGTCAGTATCCGACTCATAGTGACCCTCATGGGGTTTTCAATGGCTCACTGTTTCGGAATTGCCTTGGGAGTGGATTGCCAGGCCCCTCTCCCATTTTTGCGGTGCTGAGAATTGAACTCGGGACCTCAGATACTGCAGCACAGCACTCTACCAACTGAGCTAAATCCCAGCCCTTTTTTGGTAAAGAGCAGAAATTCCCTTTGATGAATGTTCCCCAAATTCCTTTATCACTCCCACTCTGCAAAGCATGCTTTACCCTAGTTATTGTGGTTGTTAGGTGCCGTCGACTGGGGTCTGACTCATAGCAACCCTATATACAACAAAACAAAATGCTCCTCGACATTTGCTGTGCCTAGGATTATTGTCAGTGCTTCTCTGCTATTCATAGGGTTTTCAATGGATGATTATTTCAGAAGTGGGCTGCCGGAAGCCGGGCATGGAGGAGCACGCCTGTAATCCCAGTGGCTCAGGAGGCAGAGGCAGGAGGATCATAAGTTTGAGACCAGAGGCACAGTCTGCATAACTTAGCGAGAACGTGTCTCAGAAAGGAAAAAAATGGGCTGAGGGTGCATCTCGGTGGTCCAGCACTTGCAGAGCATGCAAACATGATGCTCTGGGTTCAACCCCCGGTACTACAAGAGGAGGAGGAGGAGGAGGAGGAGGAGGAAGAGGAGGAGGAGGAGGAGGAGGAGGGGGAGGAAAGAAGAAGAAGAAGAAGAAGAAGAAGAAGAAGAAGAAGAAGAAGAAGAAGAAGAAGAAGAAGAAGGAGTGCTGCCAGGTCCTTCTCCCAAGTCTATAGCACTTGGTGTTCCCAGGCGGTCTCCCGTCTGAGGACTAATCAAATCTGATGCTGTTTGGCTTCTGAGATTAGATGGAATCGGACACCAGGGTGGTATAGTGGTGGCTTTACCCTAACGAGCAATAATAAGTTCATGTTCATATTTTTGGGTCTATGTGTGCATACTCTATTATTTCTACTATTTTCTGTCTAGATTAGAAACAATAGAACATGCTGTTGTTAGGTGCTGCTGAGCCCAGTCCGACTTACAGTGACCCTATGTACAGCAGAACAACACTCCCCACAAAAACCGAAGGAGGACCTGGCAGCCCACTTTCGAAACAATCCCCAAACAAACAGCCATTGGAAACTCTATGAATAGCAGAGCAACATTGACAATAATGCCAGGCATGGCGCAGTGTTGGGGACTATTTCATTCTGATAGAGGGGGGTCACAATGAGAGAGACCTGACTCGACGGTACCTCACAACAACGACGACGATGGTGTGAGAATGTGGGAGAAAATTTCAAATAAGAGCTAAATTTTAAATAAATTAATATAGGCAAAAATAATTTCCCTAGAAACCAAGTTTCTAAACACATTTCCATCATCTTTTCAAGCTTCCTATGTATTATGACAATTTCCTGAACACTGAACAGGAAATCAGCCTGAGGATGATGGTCTCCTGCCAAAAGGAGGGAAGCAATTTCCGTGGTGAGTAACTAGACACTCTTCCTAGGAGATCTCTGGAAATTGGTTATAATGAAGAGGAACCTTGAAATGATCTCAGGGTAAAGTTGGACTCCTTGAAACAAAGTCAGGTTGCAAGTTCATCATCTGAGCAGCCACTTCACCATCACACCGCTGTGTTTTATTTTCTAACTGGAGTCGGGCTGTCAGGATTGCAAAGAACAGCTGCTGCTTGCTGTTGGCAAGGGAATGAATGGCTCTCTGGCGACTCCCTCCTTGTGTGTGGGAGCAGCAAGCCCAGGACATGAGGCCCGTGGCAGGCCCTGGTTGACTCTCAGGAAAATGGCGTCGCAGTGCTCTACACAGCAGAGAGCAAATATTTCACTAAAGATGAAGGCGCCAGCTTTAAAGGTGGACTCTACTGTGATACCCAAAAAGGAATCTGGCTAGTATTTCACAGGAAGCCCGACACTTTGCCTACCTCAGAAATGACTACATTAAGCCGGGCACGGTGGCACTCACCTGTAATCCCAGCAGCTCAGGAGGCGGAGGCAGGAGGATCGCAACTTTGAGACCAGAGGCAGTCTGCATAACTTAGCAAGACCCTGTCTCAAAAAGTAAATAAATGGGCTGGGGATGCAACTCAGTGGTCCAATACTTGCAGAGCATGCAAGCATGAGGCCCTGGGTCCAACCATCAGTACCTCCAAAAAAAAAAAGTGACCACATTTACAAGGTGGTGGTGGTGGTTGTTAGGTGCCATTGAGTCGGGTCCAACTCATAGGATTGGTATCCTATGTACAACAGAATGAGACACTCCGTGACACTGTGCCATGCCTGGCACTATGTCAGGGTTTCTCTGCTATTCATAGGGTTTTCAATGGCTGGTTGTTTTGAGAGTGGGTTGCCGGGTCCTTCTCCTAAGCCTGCAGCATCTGGGGTTCCCAGGTTGTCTCCCATCCAAGGACTAACCAGGCTGACTCTGCTTAGCTTCCAAGATCTGACAGGATTAGATGCCATAGTGGTACAGCTGCAGGCATTTACAAGGTAGAAGTTTCCCAATGTACCATTCACATTACCTGTGCCTATTCCTCATGGGCTACGTGGGCGGGAATCGATAGTAACCAATGTTCCAAGACAGCCATGAAGACAACCCTTCCACCAAATGTTACAAGTGAACAGCTTGTGTGTTCAGTGCTGTGAAGATAACCAAAAGTCAGGCCAAGATGATTGAATGACAGGTAACAGGCATGGTATAGCCCACCCTTACACACACACACACACACACACACACACACACACACACACACACACACTTCACACACATACCATTATCATCTCCCTTCATATGGAACATCCAAAAAAATTATTCATAGCTTTAGCAATAGAAAAAAATCCTGTACCTGGTAGGTCCAGGGTCACATAAATTTTCAGTAAAATTGAAAATAGAGACGTGGGGAGTATATTTGCTAATAATGGAAAAGCATCAGGAAAGAATCAATGCTTCCTCAAGTTGAGTAGCAGAAAAACAACAAAAACAACAACAAAATAACAATGGTGAAGGTCTCCAGAAGTCTCAAGAGGTGCCAAAAAGCAAGTACAAAGGCTCACAAACTCTCTGCTTATGAGTACTTACTCTGTGCTGAGTGCTACATTTGTTGTTGTTGTTAGGTGCCCTCGAGTCGGTATCTGGCTCATAGCGACCCTCATAGGGTTTTCAATGGCTGACTGTTTTGGGATTGCCTTGGGAGTGGATTGCCAGGTCCTTCTCCCATTTTTGCAGTGCTGGGAATTGAACTCGGGACCTCAGAGAGTGCAGCGCAGCCCTCTACCAACTGAACTTAAATCCCAGCCGGAGTGCTACATATATATTCTTTATTTAAATCCTCACAGGTTGACAAAGTAGCATATTTTTATTCTTCTTGCTGTTGTTTCTTCTTTTTTCAGGGGTGGTACTTGGGAGTTGAACGCAGGGCCTTGCACATACTATACAAGAGCTGTACCACTGGGCTGCATCCCAGCCCCTTTTTTACTTTTTATCTTGAGACAGGGTCTTGCTAAATTATGGAGGCTGCCTGTAGCCTGGAACCTGCAACTGTCCTGCCTCTGCCTCCCAAGTTGCCAGGATTACAGGCATGAACCACCACACCCAGCTGTTGTGGTTTCTTCTTCACATGAAGGAGAGAATTGAGGCTCAGAGAGGTTGCGAAATTTGTCTAAATCACAGTAGTAAGTGGCTAAGCCTAAACACAATCCAGGTCTGCCTGATTGTGAAACCCGTGCACCTCAGCACCAGAGCCAGCGGACATGATCCAAGGTGAATGAGGAAGAGAGCAGAGGAGGCATTAGGAACTGGGATGTGGGATTCTGACCCAGGACAATTTGTAAAAAGTCACGTTTGCCTTATCTGCTCCTGGCACCTGCACCACCTGAGTGCTCTTAGAAAGGAGCTTCCTAGGGCTCAATCAGAGCTGGCATCCAAATGCCACCCACACATGGGTCTCAGTTCAAATGCCGGGCATTCCGTGAAGTCTTTCAGAGTTTCCCATATGGACATCATCCCTCTCCTTTCTCTGAATGTCTTCTTCTTTCCTCCTCTCACACCTCTTGTTGTTGTTATTGTTAGGTGCCGGTGAATCGGTATCCGACTCATAGCGACCCTCATAGAGTTTTCGGTGGCTGACTGTTTCGGGATTGCCTTGGGAGTGGATTGCCAGGCCCTTCTCCCATTTTTGTGGTGCTGGGAATTGAACTCAGGACCTCGGAGACTGCAGCGCCACGCTCTACCAACTGAGCTAAATCCCAGCCCTCACACCTCTTAGCACTTTTAATCTTATGGAAACTAAACTAAACATCAGAGAGAAAAATGTTGACCTTGCTGCTATCCAACCGACAGAAACTTGTAGAGACGGATGGCTCACGATCCTCCAAAGATGTAGGTGCTCTTTCAGGAAGTACACTTGGCAAGTGTCTACTAAGCGAAGGTCTGCAGTCCCTCTTTCATCCAGCTTGAGCAGAGGGACTGAGCCTGCCTAATGCGTGTGGGCAGAATAATCACATATGTCACCAAGTTTGGCCATTAAGACACTCCCACACGATTCCCACACCCCTCTCTTGCTATCATGTGGCTGGGTGACAACACTCTAGGGAACCTGAGGACGGTGAGCAAAATGTCACTGCTCCCACCAGCCTGGTGCCCTGAATGACTGTGTGGCATACAGCCACACGTCATGCCCCCTTGCCTTGTTGTTGTTGTTAGGTGCCGTTGAGTCAGTATCCGACTCATAGCGACCCTCTGTACAACAGGGGAAACACTATTGTCAGTGCTTCTCTGCTGTTCATAGGGTTTTCAATGGCAGATTGATTTTTGGGAAGGGGTTGCCAGGTCCTCCTCCCAAGCCTACAGCTTCTGGTGTTCCCAGGCGGTCTCCCATCCAGGTACTAACCAGGCCGGACCCTGCTTAGCTTCCGAGATCTGACGGGATCGGATGCCACAGGGCTATGGCTACAGGCCCCCTTGCATTAGTACCTTGATTTTATGGGAATAAGAAACAAACTTCTATTATGGTAAACCATTGAGGTTTCATAGTTATCTGTTAAATCAGAAGAGTAAGATTCAATCTCTACTGTGGCAAATTGAGGACGTCACAGATCTGGACAGAAACTCTGAGATGTGAGGTCTTAGTAGTCAATAGTAAAATGCAGCTGCAGCGTATGGCCATCCATGCAAGTCACAGAGGTGGAAAGGAAAATGAGGCTCCTTCCCAATGTGGGATTCCCTCAAACAACACCCGGTTTATGAATGGGGAGTTCGGAACAGTCTGATCATTGTTGTTGTTGTTAGGTGCCATCGAGTCGGTATCCGACTCATAGCGACCCTCATGGGGTTTTCAATGGCTGACTGTTTCGGGATTGTCTTGGGAGTGGATTGCCAGGCCCTTCTCCCACTTTTGCGGTGCTGGGAATTGAACTCGGGACCTCAGAGACTGCAGCGCAGCGCTCTACCCACTGAGCTAAATCCTAGCAGTCTGATCATAGATTCCTATAAATGGCATAGAAACAAGACCTCTTGATATCCACCCTGATTTTTTAGAAGAGAAACGAATTCTACGTAAAACCAAAATCCAAGTTGCAAGCTTATTTTACTCAAGAAGCATAGAATGTACATGTACGTTGGTCTTAGAACCAATAAGGCATCAGCAAAATGAAATGTAAAGCCTCTGCCAAGATATCTCCACAACCTAGAATATACACGGTCTCATGCAAAATAAGGCTACAGCCGTACCACTGTGGCACCCGTCAGATCTCAGAAGCTAAGCAGGGTCAGATCTGGTTAGTACTTGGATGGGAGACTGCCTGGGAATACCAGGTGCTGTAGGCTTGGGAGAAGGACCCAGTAACCCACTCCCAAAAAACAATCAGCCATTGAAAACCCTATGAGTAGCAGAGAAGCACTAACAGTAGTGTTTTGCCTGTTGTACATACAGTTGCTGTGAGTCCAAATACCAACTCAAAGGCACCTAACAATAAGAACATTCAAAATAATCCAAAAGTGAGCTCATAATAAAAATGTGCCGGCTACACCAGCACAGGAATCCTCATGAGATATTGTCAGCAGACACACAAATGCAAACACAGGCACATAGAAGCAAAACTAATAATTTTAAAAATTGTATGTCTATAATTGAATATTGGGCTGGGATTTAGCTCAGTTGGTAGAGCACTGTGCTGCAATCTCTGAGGTCCTAAGTTCAATTCCCAGCACCGCAAAAATGGGAGAAGGACCTGGCAATCCACTCCCAAGGCAATCCCCAAACAGTCAGCCATTGAAAACCCTATGAGGGTCACTATGAGTCGGATACCGACTCGATGGCATCTAACAACAACAACAACAACAACAATAATTGAATATAGATATGTTAAAAATATTAAAACTATAAGAGATAGAAACATAATGAAAACATGAGACTATTGAATAGACAAAAGTACAAATTGAAAGCAACAGAGCTTCTACAAGTGAAATCATAGCCAGTAATCTCAACAACCAAATGAAAGAAACAAGTAGCACATTAGATGTAGCTAAAGGCAGGCTCAGGGAATTGAAGGAAGATTTAAAGTAATCACTCATGATCCAATGGGGGAAAAAAACATAAAAGATTGAGACTTGAGGAAAGGAATTAATTTCCAATGTGTATCTTAAAAGAGTTAGAAAGGGAGAGGCAAAATAGAAATGAGATTGAGATAATATTTGAAATAACACCTGAAAAATTTCCAGAAATTTCTGAGAATTTTCAAAAATTAGAAGAGAGAAAAGAGCTATGAAAAATAAATAGATAAAAATTAAATAATAACATGAATAATAACATGAAGTCAAATATATGCAAATTGAGTAAATTCTCTTTTTTAAAAGACAAAGATTTACAGGTTGGATTTAAAAAATCCAGTTATATGTCATTTACAAGAGGTATTCTTACAATTGCATAGAAAGAGTGAAAATTATTTTTAAAAATGGTAGAAGACATGCCTAATATAATCCATTCCTATAGCCGTAGCCCTGTGGTGTCCAATCTCAGAAGCTAAGCAGGGTCGGGCCTGGTCAGTCCTCGGATGGGAGACCGTCTGGGAACACCAGGTGCTGTAGGCTTGGGAGGACTTGGCAACCCACTCCCAAAAATCAATCCACCATTGAAAACCCTATGAATAGCAGAGAAGCACTGACAGCAGTGTTTTACCTGTCGTACTTAGCATCACTATGAGTCGGTCATTGACTGGACGGCACCTAACAATAACAACAACAAATGTAATCCAAATTAAAAAAAAAAAATTGTCACAGTAATAGTGATACCCAAAGAAATAACACAGGCCTTTACCAAGAACCTGAGTGCATGCTATTCTCTTATTCATAGAAATGCAAACTGCTTTCATTGCCCGTCCTAATGAGTATTGAAAAGTATGCATATACTAGATCAAAGGCCACACACAATGAACAGACACTCAATTAGTCTTTTCCACTAAAGATATCATATCCAACACAGACATTTGTAATTGACACGACTTTGTTAGGCCATGCATGCACACCATCCTATTTATAGGACAGTGAAAAATTTGCCAATTATTATTTCTTGGGATTTATATCTGACTTGCACGCATGCACAAGTTATACTGTATCTCAAATTTCTGTCCTGCCAGCTGCTTGCTTTTACGTTTAGGCTAACAGAAACTACAATGTCGTGAACAGTTCCTTATAATGAGTTACCATCTTACAAATAGGAGGCTGCGTGTTAACCAGTTAGACAGTGTTGTATATTATAATACACCCAGTTTTTGCAGTAGCTAGACTACTAAATTAAATGCAGATGTCATGAAAACCAGCACTCTTGTGTCCTTTAAGTATTTGTGGATACACTGGTATCAGTCATTTCCTCAAAGGGCAATGTCCTCCTGGCCTTTCCCACTATAATAGCTCGTATTCTGGAGTTCACAGGGACTAATGTGAAGGTTCTGTCAGCTGGCAAGAATGGCATTCTTAATACACATTTTGGACAGAGGAAATGACTACTGGGTAGATCTATGGGCCCAGTGGACCCACTGTGATGTGAGCCTTGGCCAGGACTTTATTTATTTATTTATTTATTATTATTTTTTTTTTTTGGTGACTCCCATATATCATCACTACCCTCATAGAGGAGGCCATTTTGTCACTTTAGCTCTCCAAAAATCAGTGTCAACTTGAAACCTGTATCCAACAGGGCTCAAAAGAGCCAGTGCTGCATCTTGTCAGTGCCCTCCAGATGCCAAATTTTGCTTCCCATAACAATAATTACTCGTTTTACTTGTGATTGTATATGCTCTTCTGGAATCCCATCTCAGTAGAGCTCTTGCTCTGTGTGCTCTGAGGCCCTGGGTTCAATCCCCAGCACTACAAAAAATGGGAGAAGGACCCGGTAGCCCACTCCCAAAACAATCAAGCATCAAAAACCCTATGAATAAGTATATAGGATTACCATGAGTCGGCCCTGACTGAATGACACCTAACAACAACAAGAGAGCCCAGTTCTCCAACAGCATCTCCTGCTTTCCCTGCCAGCCTACAGGTAGCCACCACTGAGCTTCTCCCAAATACTGACATTCTCCAGCACACCGACCACTTTGGTAAAAGATATGCCCACTAAGCCCTTCTGACACTTTCCTGTCTTACAGACAAGACTCATTCTAGGGTGCCTACATCCATGTGCCTTTTGATCCCTTGCTCCATAGCCCACCATGACAGTCTGGCATCTCTGCTTCACTTAACTGGGACAGTGCTTTCTATAGTCTTCCAAGAGCCATCCCAGCAGCCTATGTGAACTGTCTCCCAGGGCGATTGCTGGGTGGTTAAATCTTGCATCATTAGAGCATGCCCCCAAATTCACAAACTGTCTCTTAATGAGCAATGTATTATTCCCCCTTTGATCAAACACCCTCTGGTCTGCTCTAGGCATGTGTGTGCCTGCAGCTTATATGAGGGTAAGTATTGTCTTGTGAGTGGCCTGCCCTGCTTGAGCTCTCTGCATAGAATTCAAGCAGGAAGGGTGGGGAGCCTTTATCATTCAACATGGAAAAGGGGGTCACTTCTGCAGATACAGAGGCTTCAGTGTATATTGGAGAATGTTAGAGTTCTCAAGTGCATCCACCCAATTACTCCCATGCCAGGTCTCGAGGATCCTATTCTTCCACATTATGGACCTGAAACTACTAGAGGGGACTTGCCTAAGCAGAGAAGGTGGCCTAGCCTATAAAGTCCTAGGTCTGGTCTTCAGTTCTGTCTGCCTTCGACTATAGGAGAGGGTGCAGTGGCTCACGCCTATAATCTCAGCAACTCAGGAGGCAGGGGTAGAATGATCACAAGTTCAAGGTCAGAGGCAGGCTGTATAACTTAGTGAGACCCTGTCTTGAGATAAAAAGTTAAAAGGGGGCTAGGAGTGTGGCACAGTGGTAGAGCGCTTGCAAAATATGTGCAAGACCCTGAGTTCAGCCTCCCAGTACAGCAAAAAACAAAACAAAAACAAACAAACAAACAAAAAACCACACACACACACACACACATATGAAAAAATAATTCTTTTAGATGCTACTAATGAGGTCCTCTGAATTTCACACTTAGTTCTAGGCTGCTGATTAAAAGGTCTAATCCTGTCATTTTTCTCTCTTCTATCCTTAAAGTGCACGAAGCAAGAGCAACCTAATTCCAGCGTCTGCTTTAGAGTTACTATTTCTCCACATACCTCCAAATTCAAGAAACACAGCGCCAGCAGGGACCTGTCTTCCAAGACCCTTGCTATGGGGTTAAACCTTGTGCTACTAGAACACGCCTCCAAACAGACAAACTCTCTTACCCAGCAGCATGGTCCTCCCCATTTGATCCAACATCGTGAGGTCCACTCAGGGCCCAGGACCTGCTGCTTTACCATCACAATTAACCACAGGTGAAAGTCAACAACCACGCTGCTACCACGGCCAGAGACCATCAAAACTCCACACTCCCCCCCGCCACAAGACATGGGGTATCCATTGCTCTCTGCCCAGCAAGTCATCCACTTCCAGAATCCCATGCTGAACATCTATTTTCAAGCCCATGTCATTGTGGTACCCCTATCCTAGGTTGAGTCCCCAAGATGGAGAAACTCAGATTCAGGTTCTTTTATCGTTTATGGAGAGGATTCTTATAGGGAATGGGAGAAGCAGGCAAGGGCAGAGGCCAAAGTAAAGCAAGGACATGGCCCAGCTGAAAAACAGCTTCAGCCCAGCCCCACCCAGAGCTCTGGAGACTTTTTTTTTTTTCCAGTACTGGGGGTTGAACCCAGGGCCTTGCACTTGCATGCTCTGCAAGTGCTGGACCACTGAGCTGTACCCTCAGCCCATTTTTTTAAACTTTTTTTTGAGACAAGCTCTTGCTAAGTTACACAGACTGCCTCTGGTCTCGAACTTGCGATCCTCCTGCCTCTGCCTCCTCAGTCACTGGGATTACAGGCGTGTACCACTGTGCCTGACTGGAGCCCATATTTCACCACAGAGTCAGTCCCGCCTTGAGACAAAGGGCTGACATCTTTGTCTCCCGTGTTAGTCAGCTATTGGCTGTAAGCCAATCATGCAAGAACGGACCCCCTTGTCAAGCTAGCCTCTGAGGGCAAGTGTCTGAACAAGGCAGCACTCACCACTGGCGGTGGGAGGGTGCATGCACCAGTCAACCAAAATGTGTCCTGGGAAGCAATCTACACCTCCCCTAGACTCAACCGTGGGACCCCTGAGTCAATGAAGAAATAGAAAAGAATCACAAAACCATTTGCAGTCAAATGACAGTAACCAGAGTTTGTATCAAAACTTGTGGTGTTAGTTAATGCGGTACATGCTACTGAATTTAAATCCTTAAAAGCATATCTTAGAAATGCAGAAAGCCCAACTGGAACTAGCGAGGGATTCAACTTCAGGACATAAACACACAGAAACAGAAGGCAGTATCAGGGATAAGCAGAGAGAAGGGAGGGGTGGTTTGTTGAGGTCGTGATGTGTGATTGTATCTGGAAAACAGTATTTTACACTCAGGTCTCTAAGAGATAAGGAATGCCTGTGCTGAACAGAAGCTATTGGGGCCATAAAGGATGTGGTAAAAGGGGAACTGAAGGTCCTACCAGGAAGAAGCTGTCCAGGGTGCTTCTGACACTCCATCTTCCCAGAAGCACACTCTTCTGTTTTCTTCCGGGTCAAGTTGAGCCTCTTCAGTCCCGTAGGCAGTGGGTCAAGATTGCCAGTCAAAGGAAGTTAATTCCCCTATATAGGAACACCTGCTCATACTGAAGGTGATGCCTACTTTAGTTCCCCAATAGGTAACATGTGAAGAGAAAGAAACCAACTGTTGAGAGACCAGCCTTCCACTGTAGGCAGTGCAGAAATTATTGACTCAACTATAAAACTTCAGAAATACGTTTTTGGGAGAGGCCTTTTCCAGCTGGATCAGTGTTCATAAAGATAGCAATCAAGTAGTGAAAGATACATTGTTAAAAGCTGATCTTCAGGCAGGTTCTCAGTGTTTAAACCTTTCAGCCTCCAGTGCTGCTGTGGCTGAACTTAAACCTCCAAGTTGTACTGATGATGTCATACACCAGGAAGTAAAGGCATGGAAACACACATCTTGCTGTGTGCTGTGAGTTATACAACTCAGGGTGGAGGAAAAAAAAAAAAAACCTGTTCTTTAGAAGATTCTTCAAATTTCAGGTTCTCAAACCACTGAATGTGAAAACCAAATTTTCAAATGCAAAGACTGGTGGAGTATTTCTCCAAGCCCAGGTTCAGAATATTACAGCCACGTCCATGTTTAAGGAAAAAGTTTCACTGGAGCCATCTATAATGTACAACGTAACAATTAAATTCAGTCAATCAAGCTGGAGAACACATATCTACATGTGCATCAAGAGTGTATTTGCTGACAGTGGATACACACCAGGACTGATATTGCCTAAAGCCCAAGAAGGAGCTTGAAGAAAAAAGCAGGCATCATTACAAGAATAACAGTAATCATACAACTGGATATAGTATGGGAAACAAACCTAGATGAAAGGGGGAGATAATAAACTAGCCGACTTCAAAGAACGACTCCAGGTTAGGGAGGTGTTAGGCTGTCTTTGAAGGCAATTCCAGGTGCTGTAAACCCAGAACAGCATTTTCAAATTACCTATAAAATAACAAAATTCTGCAGTGAAAGGGCTATGGGTCTGGTTTGGGAAAAGTGCAATACCAATTCTATCCACAGGGGGTGGTATTTCTGGAAGATAGCTGGGAAGGCTGCATCCAAGCTCCTCTCTCTGCCTTGTCCTGACCCTACTGTCTTCAGCTCAGGAGCTGCAAACCACTCCATCCTAGAATGCGCTGACGCGTTCTTATAGAGAAACTATGGTGCCGATGACATTGCACAAGTCTGCCTGCTGTCTTCGGCCATTAAAGTGGCAAGCTAAAGAAAATCTCCAGTGTTCTGCTTTTTGCTTAGCTTCACAGGTCTTCTTTCTTTCTGTCACCTTTGTGAAATAATCAAGTGAGATAACCATAGCAAAAATAAGTACATGTTATATAAGCATCTTTCCTATAAAAGTTAAAATATTAAATTTTTGTTTTGAAAAGAACTACTGATTCTATCTTGTGATTTACATTCTAAGTGAATATTTCTGTATTTTCTACACGTATTTCATTAATTTTTAGATGGCTATTGGATTTTGTTCTCCAAAAGCTCTGGATTTCAGGCCATTTATCCCTAGCAAGTATCTAAAAGAGCGGTCAGCAATTTTTTGGCTTTTTGTTTTGTTTGTAAGAGGAAAGATATCAAACATTTGCTTCGCAGGCAAATCATGAATTCTGCCATCTTGGTGCATGGGCGGCAGTATTTACGATGACAGCCTGGATCTGGCCTGAGGGTCACAGTTTGCTGACCTCAATCTGGAATACAGAGGTTTTTGTTGTTGTTGTTGTTGTTGTTAGGTGTCATCGAGTCAGGTCCAACTTATAGCCACTCTATGTACAACAGAATGAAACACTTCCCAGCACTGTGCCATTCCTGGCACTATTGTCAGTGCTTCTCTGCTGTTCATAGGGCTTTCGATGGCTGAGTGTTTCAGGAGTGGGATGCTAGGTCCTTCTTCCTAGCCTACAGCACCTGATATTCCCAGGTGGTCTTCCATCCAAGGACTAACCAGGGCCGACCCTGCCCAGCTTGCAAGATCTGATGGGATTGGATGCCAGGGTGGTACAGCTGTAGACAGAGTAGTTTTTTAGGATTTTGGAATATTTAATTAGAAATATTTAATTAACTAATAGTAGTTTAATTCACTTTTTTTCCCTAGCTCCTCAGTTAACAGAAAAGTTGCATTTAAAATTGGGGTTGTTGTTGTTGTTAGGTGCCGTTGGGTCTGACTCATAGAGACCCTCATAGGGTTCTCAATGGCTGATTGTTTCGGGATTGTCTTGGGAGTGGGTTGCCATGTCCTTCTCCCATTTATGCAGTGCTGGGAATTGAACTTGGGCCCTCAGAGACTGCAGAGCAGCGCTCTACCAACTGAGCTCAATCCCAGCCCCTAAAATTGGGGTAGGACTCCTATAACCTGATTATTTGCTGACATGATATGTAGTTGTTTGCAAAATTACTGATATGATATGTAGTTGTTTGCAAAATTACTGTGTGGGTTTGTGTCTGTGTTTGTTAACACATACTAACACATCTAACTTACAGATACTGAACAGCAGACTGGAATTGATTTTATTTCTTAGGTTGATCATTACTCAGTTACGTTTTAACTAAGAAGCCTAGTAATTAATTCTAAGCTTATATCTCCTGGGGTTTTTCCCACTGCAAAACTAACTACTTATTTTCACAATACATATTTAAAGGATTCCAAGCTTGATATTTGATTTTGAAACACAAATCATGAATTAGCAATATTATAAAACTTTTTGTCTCCATGTAATCATACCCATTTGTGGCATCAAAGAAACAGAAAGTTAAGTTTGTAAACAGTGTTGTAATGTGATTATAATAAAATGTTTTACTATCTTGTTAGGAAAACAAGTTTTTGCTGTTGAATGAAGCTAATCCTATTTTGGCAAGTTGAAATTCCTCAGTGTATAATTGCTTATATGTAAGAGCACTTTAAGTCAAATACAAATACTGGTTTTTCTTAAATGCATTCTTTATCGCCATGACATTGTTTGGTCCAAAAGGAAAGCTATATTCAAAAGAGTTCCCTTTCAAATTAGAATAGCAATTAATGAAATGGCTGTTCAAAATAAAGTGCAAGTAGTGTAAAAAAAAAAGAACAGAAAGATAATGAAACAGAAAAATTATCAGTATTAAGGATCAAAAATGTGTTTTTTAAAAAAATTAATAAAAACAAGTGTCTATCAATATAGAAGGACGTGGCAACCCACTCCCAAGGCAATCCCGAAACAATCTGCCATTGAAAACCTTACGAGGGTCACTATGAGTCGGAGACGACTCGATGGCACCTAACAACAACAACATTAATATTAAACAAAAAAGAAGAATGCAGAAATAAACAATATTAGTAATAAAAAGGGAGAGAACATGATTACATTTACACAAGAGTCTTGAAGTATTTTATAAATAACTTTTGGCAAGTAAATTTGAAGAACATGAACAATTTTTAGATAAGAATGAATTGCAATTTGATTTGAAAAACCTAAAACCAGAATAGACATACAACTAGTAAAGAAAATGAATTTTTAACTTTAAAAATATACGCACAATACCAGGACCCAGGCAGTTGTACAAGTAATCAATCTCTCAAGAGATGACCCAAACTTAACAGACTTTTCAGTTACTAGATGAAAAAACTTTCCTTCTTGTTTATAAAGCTAATATAACCCAGATACTATAATCAGAAAGAGAATGTATAAGAAACTATCAAAATAGACCAATTCTATTTATAAACACAATTTTAAATAGTGTCAGTCAAATCCAGCAACAAATAAAAATGCATGTATCAATGACTGTGTGTTATAAGAATGTAAGGATGGTTTAACATTAGAAAAAAAAGTAATGTAATTCACAACAATTAAAAAGTTAAAGGAGAAAAGTATTGAGAACTTAAATGACTGTAATTTCAGAAAATTCATGCATAATTCATGTTTCAGAGAAGTGCCTCTTAGAAAACTAGGAGTCAAAGAAAAACTTAACTTGATACAAAGTAGCTACCAAAACCACAAGCAAACATCACACTCAACTTTAAATACTATAAACATTCTCTTAATGTCAGAGAAAGACACAATACCTGCTATCCTTGCTTGCATTCCATATGTGTTGGAGGTTGTAGCTAATTTAATAAGGAAAAATAATGATTTTAAGAAACAGGACAGAAACAAATGTTATTTTTTTCAGGTATTATTATAGTCTTCATTAAAATCCTCCAGAATGACAAACCTCCTTTAATAAAGGAAGTCAACAAAGTCCTGAATCCAAGATCAAGTTACAGAAATCAGTACCACCCTTTGGTATCATTAACAAATAACCGAAAACCATTTTTAAAATTATTCCATATACAGTAGTAATAGAACTATAAGCTATCTAGGAGTAAAAAGATATCCAAGATATTTTCAATAAAAATATACAAATTCTTGAAGAAAACTTTTTAAAGATTTGGATAAGTGGATGCTTCAGATTTATAGATAGGGCATCTTCATCTTATAAAAATCCAAGCAGAGCTAATCAAAATCTTCAGGGTTCTTCATGGGACCTTACAAATTTATATGGAATATTAAAGAGCTAAGATACCTTTGAATTAAGTAAAGAGTTTCACACAACCAGATATCACTTCTTATTATGAAGCCACAATAACTTAGTTTTGGGGTGCTTTTTGGTTTTGTTTTCTGTGGGTTTTTTTTTCCATTCTAAAATCACTTTTGTTACTATAAAACCAATGAATTTGTTAAACTAATAGAAAGTAAAATGCAGGAGATCCCTGTATCATTTTTCTTTTTAATGGAAGATTGAGTCTGACAATGACAGCATTTAGAAGACACAAAAACTTAATAGATAAAAGTCCCAATAGGAGAGGGGGCAGAAAAAGACGGTGAGAAACCTGCAGCAAAGCTGTATGTTTATTGTCATAAATAAATATAAAATAACAAGTGCATGCTAGCAATTTTACAATACCTTGTAGACATTACAGTCATGGTTGGTTGTGGGAAGTTTCTAATGTCAATTAACCATGGAGTTTAATGAGATTTGCCTCTGGCAGTTTAGATGCCTCCTTTTTTTTTGCTGAGGTTTGCTTTTTTATTGTTACAAAATGACAACCATAAAGTGGGCATGCGAAGAAGATGGAAGTCAACGTTCTGTCCATAGTCACGGGGACCCGAATCACACATATTTTATGCCTGTTTTAGTTTCTCAAACATGAAGGGAAATACAATACTATTTTAATTCATTAGAATGAAAGCAGTGAATGGCCCACAAACTGAAGCAGAATTTTATCCAAATCCTTTGAAAAGTTGTAAATTTATTCCTGTGGATATATATATACAAAATAATGTGCTTGGTCTATTCTGTTTTCAAACATACTTATATACACCACAAAACTTTTGGACCTGTGTTTCGGTAAAAACACTTAAAAGTGAAGAAACAATGATATTTTTTAAAATATACTTGACATTTTATCAAATAAAAATATGCACTTGGAACTAAAAAATTACATAATGAGGTTTAATATCTTTTCTGTATAGAATGAGAAGCATCTTTTAATGCACTGAATTTCTACAGCACTCAAAATGTTAGTATTGTGTTCATGAAAAGGATTGATGTGTGAAATATTAGCAATACATCATGAGCCATAAATCACCCAAACACATTTTAATTATATAAAACACCAATCTGTTTACTCAAAAAATATAGCAATTGTGCATTTTAGAGTATGTGCTGATACAGAAGTAAAAACCTAAATTATCATAATTTGATCAAAATATAATTTTCCATGTAGAAAGACATTCTAAACATAATCCTATAAAAATGAGGAGTTAAACTTAATCTTTACTTACATCAATAATCACCCTTTATTATTACGCATATTATAGACCTAAGACATAAGAAAAATATTGTCATCGTTGTTGTTGTTAGGTGCCGTCGAGTCGGTATCCGATTCATAGCGACCCTCATAGGGTTTTCAATGGCTGACTGTTCCGGGATTGCCTTGGGAGTGGATTGCCAGGCCCTGCTCCCATTTTTGCGGTGCTGGGAATTGAACTTGGGACCTCAGAGACTGCAGCACAGCACTCTACCCACTGAGCCAAATCCCAGCCCAAGAAAAATATTGAAGAAAACAAAATAGGCTTTTTCCACACTTCGACAATTGACTACAGTCACTCTCTTTTCTCATCTGTCCTTACCTTTTTGACAATAACTGAAACAATGAATTAAACTACATGGCTAAAGCTGATGCAGCTACAGAAGGGTCACTTGGTCTCACACACAGATTAAAGTTAAGTCACTGTTGGCTTAAGTCAATGGAGCACTGTTACCTCCTGATGTTATAAATGTTTTATTGTTATCTGGACATTTAATTCTTTCCTAATTCTCCATCTCCTAAAGGCTGTTACGACTCACCAGAAACAATATTTTTTCCTCGTGAACATGGGAACATTCTCATTCTCCATCTGTCATTCAAACTTCATGGGAGGAAATACACAACAAATCGGACCCATCTACATATGCATCAGGACGTTTTTTTAAAAAGCAAAATCCCTCTGGCGTTTATAAAAATGATACGCAATAACAAACAACTACGTGTGCTTTCTCCCTTGGAAAGCAGACTCACCTTAAAAAAAGAGGGGAGGGTTACATTCCAGGACATTGTATTCACACAAGAACCGTAAGATTCTTCTGCACTGAAGTTGACCATCATATAACCTGCAAACCAGTAAGTCACTCTTTCAACATATATATATATATATATATATATATATATATGTATATATATATATATATGTACATAAGGTGCATCTGGCTGTCTAGTATCAAAAGAAGTCCTCCATACATTCAAATACACACACACACACACACACATTCACCAACAGTTAAGTAACCTGTTAACAGAGCCTGTGTTGGTACAAATTATTCTGCACCTAAAGTATATGG
>VMDO01007829.1:50275-88629 GCA_007922755.1 Pedetes capensis
GCAGGGTCAGGCCTGGTTAGTACCTGGATGGGAGACCGCCTGGGAACACCAGAAGCTGTAGGCTTGGGAGAAGGACCTGGCAACCCCCTCCCAAAAATCAATCTGCCATTGAAAACCCTATGAACGGCAGAGAAGCACTGATAATAGTGTTTCCCCTGTTGTACAGAGGGTCGCTATGAGTCGGATACCGACTCGACGGTACCTAACAACAACAACAACAACAACAAAGTATATGGTGGGCTGGGGTTTAGCTCAGTTGGTAGAGTTCTGCTCTGCACTCTGAAGCCCTAGGATCTATTCCCAACACTGCAAAAATGGATATGTAGCTGGGCACGGTGGCGCACACCTGTAATCCCAGCAGCTTGGAAGGAGGAGGCAGGAGGATCGCAAGTTCGAGACTAGAGGCAGGAGGATCGCAAGTTCGAGAGTAGAGGCAGTCTGCGTAATTTAGCGAGACCCTGTCTCAAAAACTAGAAATAATGGGCTGGGGGTGCAGCTCAGTGGTCCAGCACTTGCAGAGCATGCAGGTGCGAGGCCCTGGGTTCAACCCCCAGTACCAGAAAAAAAAAAAAATGGATGTGTAAATCCACTCCTGAGTCAATCAACCACTGAAAACCCTATGAGTTGGAGCCAACTCCACAGCACCTAACAACAAAAGTATACAGGACTTAAAGCTGATTACAAAAATTTTGCCCTGTAATCCCTTCAGGAAAACAAGATATGTATATCTTTTCTTTAAATGTGATTTAAAAGTTTTCTTAACATCTCTTCCCAGAACAATTTTTTCATTAAAATGCTGGTAACTCTTATTTTGAGAAAAAAAAAAAAAATCTCTTGGCCTCAGGGAGCCAATATTTAAAGCACTATGATCTGTCTGTATCATTTCTTACCATTTGCTCTCATGTTTTCACGCACTGATTCTCCTGATTTCACCCACAAGGGCTTTCTTTTTCTATTAATAACCCTATGCTCCTTAATGTTTTAAAGGGTGTGAGCGCATGGGGATGAGTATTTGATGTACACTACTTGATGTGTTTCTCTTCAAATTGGCAATTGTTCAGATGTGAGGCTTTCTGTCCAGCAATTAATCTGCTTTTTAAACTCTTCTTTTGCTGCCTGTTGAGCAGAACATGGAAGTGTAGAACTAATTCTTTAAGAGAATAGTTAATAAGATAAAAAAGCCTCCCTATTGGTCTGTAGCCACAATGTTAAATAGATTGACCTTTGTCTAAGTGAATAAACTTAATCTTTTTTGCATAAGGTAAGTCACCTAATGAAAATTTTGAGGATGTTGGGTTTTGAGCTAGGCGGTGGAAAAGTTAACATGCATAATTTCATATCAGTATGACTTCAACTGTGAACCCAGAGATATCTGACTGACTCTAAACCAAGTATAGGAGATGGTTGAGGGTGAGGATTAACACATTCAGAATAAAACAGGAGGCATGGTTATAGCATACTTTCCCTACGAGTCTGGCATTAAAAATTTTTTTAAACTTAAGAAAAAAGTCTTAAATAATAAGTTATCCTAAGGCCACAGGGAAAAAATTAAGTAAAAAAATGACCCCATAATAGATTTTACAACTAGCAGTCGATGGGCACTCAAAAGCTATTTTAACAGAGGTCAGGCCAGGTAAAATAGGCTCAGCCTGAAAATGATTTTAGTCATTGTTGTGGTTGTTAGATGCCGTTGAGTCAGTGTCCTATTCAGAGACCCTACATACGACAGGCGAAACAGTATTGTTAGTGCTTCTCTGCTATTCATAGGGTTTTTGATGGCTGATTTGTTTTTTGAGAGTGGGTTGCCGGATCCTTCTCTCAAGCCTATAGCACCTGGTGTTGCCAGGAGTTCTCTCATCCAAAGACTAACCAGGCCCCACCCTGATTAGCTCCGGAGATCTGATGGGATCAGATACCACAATGGTATTGCTGCAGGCTAGTTGTTTATTGTTGCTGTTGTTATGTGCTGTGAAATCTTGTCCAACTTATAGTGACCCTCATAGGGTTTTCAATGGCTGATTGTTTCAGGATTGCCTCAGGAGTGGATTGCCACGTCCTTCTCCCATTTCTGTGGTGCTGGGAATCGAACCTGGGACCTCAGAGACCACAGAGGGGCGCTCTACCAAGTGAGCTAAACCCCAGCCACAGCTGTTTATTAATACCTTAAAAATCCAAATAAGTTTAAAAAAAACAGTTGCATAAAGTGAAAACTAGGAAATCCATGTGTATAACATTACAAAGACCATCTCAAAGCACTCCATTGGTAATTACATAAAGCCTACAAGTTTTTCACAGAAGACATTATCTATAAAACAATAATACATGAAGGCCAACGAAGATCTCTTTCATCTGTTCACGTAAACGCTTCCCAAATCTGTCAATCAATCTCCATTCGTGGAGCTAGTCTTAATGGGGACCACCATGCCAACAGAGAAAACCGCCACCTTTGGGAGGTGACTTGACATTCAACAGTCATGTTCAGGTCATCTCCTGAGTGAGGTTCACAATTTTAATTCTCAGTGAATGCCTTCCTGCTCAGCTAAACGAAATATATGTTATGATTTATTTATTTATTTATTTATTTATTTATTTATTTATTTATTTATTATTTTAGTAATATGTTTACAACCTATTTTAATGTGTTACTATTCATTCCTTCACGGTAGGTCAAAGTTTTATCAACAGATGTTAAAATATGCACACATAAGAGAAGACTGTGTCCCCATTTTTCACTGTTACTGTGGCCTGTAGCCTTCTCAAAATATACTTAAGATTACAGACTTTTTTTATTTTCACATAAAATATCATTGTGGTGCCTCATTAATGATGACCCAGACAGGATTTCCTAAAACCTAAATTTCACAGTTTGATGGAGGAGAGAAAATGAGGGAACAAAGGAAAATATTTTATTACAGAGAAGAGAGGAAAAGCTCTTCGTTGAAGAGAGGAGAAGAGAAAGGACTACTTTGGGACTCAGTCAAAATTTCTTATATTTATTCCCACATATTTATAAGCTACTTTAAATCACTGACCCCAGACCCAATAAGAGTGCTGGAATTTAACATTAAAATACCAGCGGGTCTTTCCCCAATGATGCGTGATGGTTTCTTGTAGTGAGAAGTGCTTTCTATTGTTCCACTTGAAAAAGCAAGCCAACTAGAAGGCACAGTCTAGACTTTATTTCATTTATAAATCATCCTCTGAGATTAATATATCCTTAATATACCTTTGGGGGCTGGGATTTAGCTCAGTTGGTAGAGCACCACTCTTCAATCTCTGAGATCCCAAGTTCGATTCCCAGCACCACAAAAACAGAAGGACGTGGCAACCCACTCCCAAGGGAATCCCAAAACAATCAGCCATTGAAAACCCTATGAGGGGCTGGGCGCGGTGGCGCACGCCTGTAATCCCAGCGGCTCCGGAGGTGGAGGCAGGAGGATCGCAAGTTTGAGACCAGAGGCAGTCTGTGTAATTTAGCGAGACCCTGTCTCAAAAACTAAAAAAAATGGACTGAGGGTGCAGCTCAGCAGTCCAGCACTTGCAGAGCATGCAGGCTCGAGGCCCTGGGTTCAACCCCCAGTACCACAAAAACAACAACAACAACAAAAAAAAAAACCCTATGAGGGTCACTATGAGTCAGACTTGACTTGACGGCATCTAACAACAACAACATATACCCTTATTATTATTATTAATATATCCTTAGGTCTCTTTCAAATGCCCAAATACTGTCACATTATAATCTCTGCTCATATTTTCTACTTGTGGAAAAAAACTAAAATAGGGGTTAGGGAAAATACACCTATATTCTATATTATTTTAGTAGATGTAACTGCTAACTATTTTGATTCCAGAGGGTTGGTTATAAAACCTGGAGGAGGAAAAATAAACTTATGGCTAATAATGATTTGTATAAAAGCACTGTTGTTGTTGTTGTTAGGTGCTGTCGAGTTGGTATCCGACTCATATTGACCCTACATACAAGAGGGGAAACACTATTGTCAGTGCTTCTCTGCTGTTCATAGGGTTTTCAATGGCTGACTGATTTTTAGGAGTGGGTGGCCGGGTCCTTCTCCCAAGCCTACAGCACCTGGTGTTCCCAGGTAGTCTCCCATCCCAGTACTAACCAGGCCAGACCCTGCTTAGCTTCCGAGATCTGACAGGATCGGATGCCACAGAGCTACGGCTGCAGGCGTAAAAGCACTAGAAGTTAAAATTCCAGTTAACAACTTCTACATAGTTAAAAATATATTCTTTAATATGAGAAAAATATATTATTTCTACATTGAGGAGGAAAGGCATCACCTCTATTAATGATCATCAACCTAATGCAATTACATTTCCCCGTATACACCTCACAAAGCAAAGCAAGTTAATCAGTCCACACAGTACTAATCAGGAACTAGTCTCATTATGAAAATTTTAAAAGTTTTTTTCACCAATTTCTAGCAGATGCATTCTAAATTTAAAGGAAGAAGTCTGCTTGAAAGGCTACATATAACCAGCTCAGAAAAGAAATATTTGCTGATATCCCTGGGGGAAAAAAATATCACAAGACAGCCCTAATAGAAATAAAGCAAAGAGCAAATGAAATTGGACACTCATAGATTCTTCTCATAGCTTTTTTCCCCCCCTTCCTATTCCGTTGTCTTGTTTTTTGTTTAGAAAAAAAATCCTGGGAAGAATTCAATTTTAACCAATATTGAGTTTTCCAATATAATAACATGAGGATGGGGGGAAGAAAAGGCCATTATTGGTAAAGGTAGATTGGATCAGTGAAAATCCATGGGATTTCCAGAATTTGCAAGATACCCTGCCAGGCCCAGTCATGTGACTGGGTGCTCCTTTGTAATTCCTTCTGGAGGGTAGGCCCTGACAGCCACAAGCTCTAAAACCTGAACGCTTTTAAGGGAGAGGATGATAGTATCAATCTCCAACATTCTGAATGAATACTTCCTGCTACCAAAATGAGCACTTACTAGTTTCTTCCATTCAGTTAAGGTGGATTTTGGCTAAAGAGGAAGAATGAAAGGAAGGTCAATACCGGATGGGAACCATCGGATCCGCTGCCATCTCCAAATTATCTCTGAAACTAAATTGCAATTTGTTCTGTCAAGAGTTTATTGCTTCAACAAAAGATATGTTTTCCTATTCTCAAGTCTTTAAAATTCTATGCTTTCTAGATAAAATTCTTTAGAACAATCTGCCATCTAATCATCTTGCTTCTAAGTTTATAATGAAGTATATAATAGGAATGATCCTGTATTTATTTATCTTCTACATAAGTTGCCAACTGATTTCCAGTGCAAATTCTCTTCTGTCCCTCTTATTTAACTCTTCTAAATGACTTTTAAAAATACATGCCATAAAAATAAGTCATTCTCCTTTAGTGGCTAAAAGTTATCTCAGCTATTAGGCCTCTGTTTTCAAAATTCAACAGGTGGTACCCAAACATACTGCCACATTGTGTTTAGCAAGAGCTACATGCTTATTATTCAAGTATGATAGCCCTTCATTTTTCTTATATCCCATACATTTTCTCTTTAAAAAAACATCATCTATGCCACAACAGCATAGTCCTTGTTTTGCTCATTGTTTTCGTTTTCTTGAGGACTAGTGACTTTTACTTCTGGAGGTCTTTGAGGGTCCAAATCAGCCTGAAGAAAAACAGAACAGAACAAGGGTATTTAGCTCTTTGGTTCGTAAATGTAATAAGATTTACAAAGAAAAAAAACTTACACAGAAAAGAATGTTCTATTTAATCATATAAGTATTCAACTAACGACAGTTCCTTGGGGGTCTCTTTGGTTTTCAGTCTGCCATTACCTGCCGGTCTTGCCTTTATTTATACAGAAGCCCTTGAAGGAATCATAATCTACCAGGTGCTTCAAAAGCACAGACTCATTTCTTATGCTACCAGCTTTATTTTTCTCATTTTTTCTTTATCCCCCTTAGAGCTTTCCTTTTCAAAAGCATATTTATACTTTTCGGTTGTGCATTTTCAGAGATGAGAGGAATACAGCAGCTCTGCCCTCTTGCCTCATGACTCCAGTCCAGTCCTGACGCTTTTCTGGTTTTCGTTTTCTACTTTGTTATTGTTGAGCCTGCAGCTGTAGCCCTGTGGCATCCGATCCCATCAGATCTCGGAAGCTAAGCAGGGTCCGGCCTGGTTAGTACCTGGATGGGAGACCGCCTGGGAACACCAGAAGCTGTAGGCTTGGGAGAAGGACCTGGCAACCCCCTCCCAAAAATCAATCTGCCATTGAAAACCCTATGAACAGCAGAGAAGCACTGACAATCGTGTTTCCCCTGTTGTACAGAGGGTCACTATGAGTCGGATACCGACTCGACAGCACCTAACAACAACAACAACAACACTTTGTTATTGTTAGGTGCTGTTGATTTGGTTCTGATGCATAGCAACCCTATGTACAACAGAACAGAACGCTACCCAACACTGTGCCATGCTCATGATCTTTGTATGTTTGAGCCCATTGTTGTAGGCACTGTGTTTCTTCTCATTTTGAGTCATTCCACAACAGCAAATTAGGACCCTGGGCCTTATTCCATTCTTGTCACTAAGGTCCATTCTACTTTGAGGAGACATCTCTTCCCCAGCCATTTCTGGAATGCCTTCCAGCCCAGGGGGGCAGGGGACTCATTTTCCAGCACTATATTTGACAGAGTTTCTCTGCTATCCATAAGGTTTTCAATAAACTGTCACATGGAACAAAATGCTACACGGCAAGCTGAATTTTTATGTATTCTCTAAGTAAAGAATCCCTTTCTAAAAGTCAGTTGTGAATTTCTGATTTAGAATTCATACAAACTGAGATGCTCACACATTTGGTATGCTTAAAGTGTATCTGTTCTAATACATTAGGAGGAGCAAGGATTAAATATATCATCATTGCAAGGGAGAGATGAATCAAGTAAGATTAAACCTCGGTAAATAACTGCTCTGTCTCAGGCATTCATACGGTCCTTAATGAGTCACTTATTAGGCATTTGTTCATCTGCGTATCCAAGAATTTGGGTTCCCTCTCATTACATACCACAGGCACCTAGGCTTAAGGCCCTTGACAAATTATACAGCCCTTGACCTTGACTGATGCCGAATTCCTGTCAAAAGGCTGTTTTTCTCCTTTATGTTTTAAATTAATTCATTTTAATTGACAAGCAAAAATTGCATATACTTATGGTATTCAATATGATGTCTGGAATGTATGGGCATTGTGGGATGGATAAATCAGTCTAATTTACATATGCAGTATATCACCACCATCTTTTGTAGTGAGAATGCAAACTCCCCCATTGGTGATTTTTTTTTTTTTTTTTTTTTTTTTTTTTTTTTTTTTTTTTTTTTTTTTTTTTTTTTTTTTTTTTTTTTTTGGTATTAAGAGTTGAACCCAGGGCCTCGTGCTTGCATGCTCTGCAAGTGCTGGACCACTGAGCTGCACGCCCAGCCCATTTTTTTACTTTTTGAAACACGGTCTCTTGCTAAGTTACGCAGACTGCCTCTGCTCTCGAACTTGCGATCCTCCTGCCTCTGCCTCCCGAGTCACTAGGATTACAGGCGTGCGCCAAGGCGCCTAGCTCCCCTTGATGATATTCAAGTGTACAATACATTGTCATTCACTACAGTCAACATGTTGGCCAACAGATCTCTTAAACTTATTCCGCCTATGGGAAATTGTGTACCCTTTAACCAACATTTTATCAATCCCCACTCCCGGTCCTTGGGGACCTCCAGTTTGCACCCTGCCTCTATGAATTCAACTTTTTTAGATTCCACATCTAAGTGACATCATGCCATATTTGTCTTTCCGTGTCTGGCTTGTTTTACTTAACACAATGTCCTCCAGGTCTGCCCGCATTGTCGCAAATTATAGGACTCTTTTTAAAAGGCTATCCGTGGGCTACGAAAGGACGGGCAATTCATTCATTTCTGTAAACTCTATCTAGGTCACACGTTGAATTAAGCTAGACCACTGGAAAGATGCACACTAGGACGTTTCTATCTAGACTCGCACAGAATTACATTTTGATTTTGTGCTATGAACTTTCATCAAAGGCTACGGTAACAAAGAGCTTTACAAAACCTGCTATTGACTGTTGCCGTCTAAATGACACCTTGGACTATGGAGAACTCGGTGTGAGGAATTTCTCTCAAAACAGGGCTGTGATTATCTCATCTTGAGTAAAGATGCACTGAGAGACATGGGGAGCGTTTGCATTTAGATGTGAAGAGTATTTAGCACAAAGTGGATTACAGGTAACTCTGTATTGGTTATTAAAACCTGGCCACCAGAACATGTTACGCTTTGCCATTGTTACACTTTTTCTCTCTTGTGCTTTGCTGTAACTAAATGCATGCACCAGGACCTGGTGTGTTAGATGCAGGGTTAATTAACCCTTTTAAATTGGGCTAAACAAACTAGACTTTAATTCTTCCGGACAGCAAAAGAGGAGGAGCTGGGGATATAGCTCAAGGGTGGAGCACTTGCCTGGTATGCATAAGGCCTGGTGTTCTGATCCCTAACACCACAAAAAAAGAAAAAAAATGGGGAGCAACAGAAGTCACCAGTAATAATGCCGCGTGCACGGTGGCACACGCCTATAATCCCAGTGGCTCGGGAGGCAGAGGCAGGAGGATCGCAAGTTCGAGACCAGAGGCAGTCTGCATAATTAGCAAGACCCTGTCTCAAAAAGTAAAAAAAATGGGCTGGGAGTGCAGCTCAGTGGTCCAGCACTTGCAAAGCATGCAGGCGTGAAGCCCTGGGTTCAACCCCCAGTACCACAAAAAAAAAAAAAAAAAAAGAAAGAAAGAAAGAAGTCACCAGTAATAGAGATGATGTGTTTTTATAGCACATCAAGATGTCGCTGGTCTCAACATCCTTTCTTAATTTATTTTTCCTTAATTTTAAGTTAGTTGTATTTCTGTACATCTGTCTTTTGGTAGATGAGCTCTTAAAGGGCTCTGTAAAGGTTTTTGTGCAGTGAGGTGGGAGATAGAAGGATGGATGGGCTGATGGAGGACAGGGCAGATGTACAGACTGTCAGATGTCTGGCAGTACTTGTTAACTGACTGGAATAGGTAGAAACTGAAATTACCGAAATGGCACTGGGTCTTTCCTATCTTACCATACGTGGTTAGAGGGCAAGTCTTAAGTTTGCCTGGATCATTCCCCAGGCGCATGCGTGCGCGCGCACACACACTTGTGCACATACACGTTGGTGCGCACGCGTAAGTAACCAAGGAAACGGACGCACCTCTTCCTGTCCAGCATCGCCTCCCGGAGACCTTCCTTCCTCTTCCGCTGCAGGCTGAAGCTTGTTGTTAACCTGGTCCAATTTCTCGCCATTTTCTTCGTCAGTGGCTCCATTCACATGAGCAGGACCTGCCCTCTGCCCCCTGGGATCTGGGGTCTCCTCTACTTGCTCAGGGGAATCAGCAGCCTCCCTACTTCCTCCTTCTTCCACTTCACCATTCAGCTCTGAAAAGCCTTCTTTCTCCTCCTCATCCTTGTTTGCGTTCTCTCCATCTTCTTCCTCGTCAACTATCTCTGCTGGCCTCTGAGGGAGCAAAAGAAATAAGGGATAAAAGTAAGAAAATAACAGAGATTTTCCATTGTACATTATGTTGTTGTTGTTGGGTGCCATGGAGTCAGGGCTGACTCATAGGGACCCCATGTACAATAGAACAAAACACTCTCCAATACTGTGCTATACACACGATCTTTTCCATGTGTGAGCCCACTGTTGCAGTCACTGTGTTTCTTCTGATTTTGAGTCGTGCCACATCAGCAAAAGGAAGTCCCAGAGCCTTCACTCCCTTCTCATCATTGAGGCCTACTCTACTTTGAAGAGGCAACTCTTCCCCGGTCGTCTCTGAATTCCTTCCAACCTGGGGGGCTCATTTTCTCGCACTACAGTTAACAGTGCTTCTCTGGTACTCATAGAGTTAACAATGGCTAATTGTTTCGAGAGTGGGCTGCCGTGTCCTTCTCCCTAGTCTGTGTTAGTCTGGAAGCTCAGCTGACACCCGTCCACTATTGGTGGCCCTGCTGAGAAACAGTGGCAAAGCTTTCAGCATCACAGCAACATGCAAGCCTCCATAGCACAACAAGCTGACAGACACGTGGGAGCTGCACATTATGTTGTTGTTGTTAGGTGCCTTCAAGTCGGTATCCGACTCATAGCGACCCTCTGTACAACAGGAGAAACACTATTGTTAGTGCTTCTCTGCTGTTCATAGGGTTTTTAATGGCAGATTGATTTTTGGGAGGGGGTTGCCAGGTCCTTCTCCCAAGCCTACAGCATCTGGTGTTCCCAGGTGGTCTCCCATCCAGGTACTAACCAGGCCCGACCCTGCTTAGCTTCCGAGATCTGATGGGATCGGATGCCACAGGGCTACCTCTGCAGGCTGCACATTATAGTAATGCATTAATCATTATATCACAGTCAAGTTAAACTTCCTCACATTCATCTAGCACTTTACAGTGTATAATATGTTTACATTTACTGGGTATCCACCGCACATTGCACTTCAAAGTATCTTCTCAATTAATCATCACAATGGGCCGATGAGCTTGGTATTATTCCCATTGTACAGATAAGAAAATAAAGGCATGGAGAGTCAAACATAGTCCACAGTTGCACTGGAAGACACAGAATTTAAACTAAGCATGTGACTCTAGAACCAGTATCTGTAATCACCGTGGCAGGTAGGAAACTAAACCACAGGGTCCTTGAAGAGCACCCAGGGGAATGTCTGACCCAGAGACGGAAGCTAAAAGCAGGTCTTTGTGGAGAGAGCTTTATCCCCAGCACTACGGGGGAGACCAACAGCCTCCAGATGTGAATGTAGGTCTTCTGACGTGGAACACGGACGGCTTTCCCCCAGTGCCAAGGAGAGTCGACGGTTTATCTTGAAATACAAAATCTAAGAATCTTGTAAACTCAGATCAAGCATTTTTGCTGTGTGGATCCATATAAGTCTGTTTTAAAAGAAAGCAGGAGGTCACGTCTCAGAGCCAAGATTTGGAAGAGAGAAAAAGACTCCGGTTCGAGTCCTCACCAGGCACTTACTGTCTGCTACTTAACTTCTATAAGTTACGGGCTCCCCGTTTGTAAAATGTGAGGCTAATACAGCTTCCATGGGGACTAAATGAGATGAGTTACCGCATATACGGTGCTATGCACAGTACCTGGCATGTCACAGATCCTTGAAAACCTTGAAGTCCTTCTCCATTCGTTACGACACATTCGTTCCTGGGGCTGCCATATTTCTTCGTTGCCATCAATGAAATAACAACTTTTACAGTTAGGGTAGAAAGAACTCAAGGTTTGTCATATGATAAGGTCCAAGACTTGTGTCTTTCTAATGGCCTGATGCTCGACAGGTCGCTTTAATCCTCCAGCCTCTAAAATGCAGGTTTGAGTCTCAGCCCTGCTCCCTTTCACTTCTGGAAATTAATCCTCTTCTAATAACTAAATAATTGCTATAGTTCTAGTGCCTGTAGTCACAGCACACTGGTGTCTGATCTCATCCGGTCTCTGAAGCTAAGCAGAGCCGGGCGTGGTCAGGACTTGGATGGAGACCACCTGGGAAGACAGGGTGCTGTAGGCTTGGGAAAAGAACCTGGCAGCCCACTCCCAAAAAACAATCCACCATTGAAAACCCTACGCATAGCAGAGAAGCACTGACAATAGTGTTTCACCTGTTGTATGTAGGGTCACTATGAGTCAGATACCAACTTGATGGCACCTAACAACAACAACAACAACAACAACAACAACATCAAGGGTTGTTGGTGTGATGTGGGGGAGAGATTGTAAGGATCGTTAGGCCAAGTAACTGAAGCAGGATGTGACAAAATCCCAAAAATACTATAGCATTGACTTCCCATAACAATAGATCTCTTTTTAAATTATCTCCCCAATTTGGCTAATTATACATGACTCTCCTGAAGTTATTTTCATGCTTACTGTGTCTAAACTTGCTTTATTTAGAGCAATGTAGGGCTTTTCTTTTTTTAAGAAGTTATATAGCATTTATTTATTAATTTATACTTGGGGTTGAACTAAGGTCCTCGCATACACTTTGCAAATGCTCTATCGCGGGGCTGCACCCACTGTCCTTTTTTTAAATTTTTAAACTTTGAGTCAGGGTGTCGCTAAATCACGCAGGCTGTCTCCGGCCTCTAACTTGTGATCCTCCTCTCTCCACTTCCCGAGTGACTAGGATTACAGGCATGAACTACTGGGCCTAGCCAAAGAAGTTATATGTTGTTGTTGTTGTTGTTAGATGTCCTCGAGTTGAATCCAACTCACAGTGACTCTCCTAGGGTTTTCCATGGGTAATTATTCTGGGACTGTTTTGGGAGTGGGCTGCCAGGCCCTCTCCTGTTTTTGCGGTGTTAGGGATCGAACCCAGGGCCTCAGAGAGCACAGAGCAGCACCCTACCAACTGAGCTAAACCCCAGCCTCCCTAGCAGTTATATAGCATATCTTCATTGAAAGTATTAATATAAAAAACACAGTTTGCTCTAATTGTTTAGGAATCTAGACATAGTCCTCGCCTGAGAACATGTAAGGGCTTGCTACAGTCTGCTAAGGTGACTGCATCTGAGTGGAAAAAAGTCTGTTTTCCCTTCCTGACACTGGATTTTACACCTAATAATTGCAAAGTGATGGCACGTTTTCGGTTTTACTTTTTAGTTTTGTATTTCTTAGTCTTAACCTCTTTCTTTACCCGCCATTTCCCAAGCATGTATGCTTTTCTTTTCACCCTTTACTGCCAGGAGCCTGTATGTGCCCTGATCTCTTTTAAAGAAATAAACAGCTAGCCCTAAATTCAGGCTCTGTTCTCTTTGCCATTATTGCCACCATTACTTCTTCCCCCTTACCCTCTTGTGTGCTTCCTCCCCCCATCCTCCCCCACCAAAGACTTCTCTTCCATTTGCTTGTTTTTTAATGGTAATGTTTTTCTATACATCCTCGGGTTCCAGTTCTGTTTAAGATAGAAACTTTTTCTGTAGTGAACTTTCTTTTTACATTGTCAGAACTATTACATGAATTTTCTAGACCATCTGTAACAGGCAGCATGATGCCTTCATCCCATTATTCCTATTAGACTTGCCCAAATACTTTATTAGTTACCAAATAAAGTCACATCTGGTTAGCTCAACCTTACAAAATCAACGCAAGATTATGATGTTGAAATACCAATTTGATCAGTTTAAATAGGATGGTAGCATTAGTTAAAAGGCTTATCATCCTTTAAGATATCCTGAGCCTGGGACAGAATTTATTATTGCCATGACACTACAATTCAGGGCGAAAAGGAAAAAAAAAAAAAAAACCCACACTGCTATGACAGAACCATAATGAATAAATGAAAAGCAATGTTCTTTTTTGGCGTGATCGCCTTTGAAGCAGACATTAAATTATTAAAGATGTTTCCAGTGTACACATCAATCAGACCGTCGTCTAAAGGAACACTCGGTGTTACACACACACACACACACACACACACACATCCACACACACACACAAAATCGACACCATGGCGAGGTTCTCTAAAGAAGGCAAAGAACCCTGCCTGCACACAGGTGGCCATCCATGTGAGAGGGAGCTATTCTTTTTTTTTTTTTAATCTTGTGCTTTTTTTATTGGAAATTTTTAATGTACACCTTAATGTGATTCATTCTGACATGGTTTTCATTGTGACATTTCCATATATGCATTTTGTTGTACAATGTTCATATAGGTTCCCCCTTACCCTCTTGTATGCTTCCCCCTTCCCACCCCCCCATCAAAGACTTCTCTTCCATTTGCTTGGCTTTTTATGGTAATATTTTTCTATACATCCTCGGGTTCCAGTTCTGTTTAAGATAGAAACTTTTCCTGCAGTGAACTTTCTTTTTACATTGTCAGAACTATTATATGAATTTTCTAGACCATCTATACTAATACCATTCTTAGCTTTTTTTTTCTCTTTTATTATGGTCCAACCTTTGCATAGGATTTTTTCCTTCTTATAATTTTGATTCAGCTCCCACATATGAGTGAGAACATGTGTTATTTCTCTTTCTGAGCTTGTGTTCATTCACTTAAAATAATTTTCTCCAATTCCATCCATTTTGCTGCAAATGGCATTATTTCATTTTTTGATTGCTGAGTAGTATTCCATTGTGTATATGTACCATAGTTGTTTTTTTTTTTTTATCCATTCTTCTGTTGATGGGCACTTTGGTTGATTCCATATCCTTGCTATTGTGAAAAGTGCTGCATTGAACATGGAGATGCAGGTGTCTCTGTGGTATGATGACACATCAGAGGGAGCTATTCTTTAGGACAAAAAGAAATACAAAAGGCAAAGGAAGAGCAGATCGTAGACTTCCTCAATTCCCATCACTCCTGTCCTCACTGAAGAGCTACTGGAAAGGACACTGGTAACCCAGACACCTCTCCTCACAGGAGCATCACAGAGTGGACTCGAGCCAGGAAATGGGACCGGAAGGGGGCGCTCCCACAGCTGACTTCCCCTTGCCTCCCTGGAGAAGGCGGTTCTTACTCAACCCGAGCCCTTCATGCCCATGCCTGGGAAAATCACCAGGGAGTTCCAGGACAGGGTTTGCGTCTGCTGATGTTTACAAGGCGAAGTCAACCTGCAGGTGCAGAATACGGTGTACAGGAGTAGGCGGCTGTGCGCTGCTGGAAAGGCTACTTTAATGCACCTCACCCCGCCTCCAGTCCCCTTGGGAATTTGAGGATGCTAATTAAGGCATCCCCTAATTAATGAGATGCCTTAATTAATGGGATACTTCAAGGGATGCCTAAATTAGCATCTCCAAATTCCCGAGGGGACTCGAGGCCAGGTGAGGTTCATTAAACAAGCATCCCCCCGCCCCATGTGTCTGTCAGCTTGTCGTGCTGTGGGGGCTTGCGTGTGGCTGTGATGCTGAAAGCAATGCCACCCGTATCTCAGATACCAGCAGGGCCACCTGTGGTGGAAAGGTTTCAGCTGAGCTTCCAAACTAAGACAGAGTAGGGAGAAGGACATGGCTAACCCATTCCCAAAACAATTAGCCATTGAAAACTCTATGAATAGCAGAGAAATTGTGTCCTATACAGTGCCAGAAAATGAGCCCCCCAGGCTGGAAGGCATTCAAGAGACGACTGGGGAAGAGTTGCCTCCTCAAAGTAGAGGAATGGAGAAAGACCCCTGGGACCTCCTTTTGCCAATGGGATACAACTCAAAATGAAAAGAAACACAGTGGCTGCAACAAGGGGCTCAAACATAAAAAGATGATGTGCATGGCACAGTGCTGGGTAGTCTTTCATTCTGCTGTACTTAGGGTCTCTGTGTGTCAGATTTGACTGGACAGCACCTAACGACAATAAGCCTCATATGCATAATTGTATTTAAACTAACCTCACAACAAGATTTGAGGGAAATATTGGTTATTATCTCAATTTGCAGACAAGGAAACTGAAGTGTAGAGAGGTAAACTTGTTCAAATCCAACAAGGAGTGATGGCAGGATTTGAATTCCGTTTTGACCATTGGATTGTAGTACAGTTTCCCAAGATGGTGAGGATAAATAGCAAAGGAATGTCCCAAGGTCAATTCAGTGTTCAATAGTCACTTCCAGCCTAGCGTCTTTTACGCTATCACCTGGGAGCTCCTCAGGGGTAGTTTCTGGGTCAGAAGGTCTGAGCCTCTGCCCTTCTAACAGCTCCAGGTGATGCGACACTGCGGGTCCCCCAGGTGACACTTTGTGTGGCAAAGTTCCAGCCCACATGTTGTCGTTAGCTGCCGTTGAGTTGGGTCAGACTCATAAGGACTCTGTGTATAATAGAACGAAACACTCCCGACGCTGTGCCATGCCCAGCACTTTGTCAGTGTTTCTCTGCTATTCAAAGGGTTTTCAATGGCTAATTTTGGGGGGATTGTTTCAGGAGTGGGCTGCCAGGTCCTTCTCCCATTTTTACAGGGCCGGGGATCAAACCCAGGGCCTCAGAGCATGCAGAGTAGCCCTCTACTAACTGAGCTACACCCCAGTCCCCTCAACCCACATAGAACACTATATAGTCCTCAATATACCATTTTAAGAAAAAGCATTTTTAATTAAAAGTTCTAATTATAATAATGCCTCTTTCAATGAAAGTTGAATTTTTATTTTTTTAATTTTTACTTATTTTATTTTTCTGTGGGACTTGGGAGTTGAACCTAGGGCCTCGCAATCACTTCGCAAGTGCCCTACTGTTGGGCTGCACCCCCTTTCCATTTTTTAGTTTTTACCTTAAGACAGGGTCTCACTAAGTTAGGCAGGCTGCCTCTGACCTCGAACCCGCAATTCTCCTGCCTCCGCCCCCGGAGTCTCTGGGATTGCAGGCATGGTCCACTGTGCCCCGCTGAAAATTGCATTTTTATCTTAAAACATTATCAGCCAATTGATTGGAAGCTGTGAGAAAATAGGACTGACTGTAGCCAGAATGACGTGGGGTCAAAGGGACAGTTCCGTAAGACTGATTCTAATTACATCACCATGCCTGTTTATTCAAAGTCATGTTATGAAAAAAGGAACATGTCATTGCAAAAGCAATAAATCAGAAAGCTCCCTTTCCCTATGCTTAAGGTCTCTCCCCCAGTAACTATGGCAAATTTTACTCCATTTGTGATGAAAATTTTAAGAGAACAGGTTTTCAGGCAGAAATTGTTTCTCCAAGGAGTACAGACATCCCAGAATCTTAGGACTAGCTCAGGCCTGGGGGTAACTGTGTAATACTAAACTCTGGATAAAACGCAATTCTCATGTTGCACTGGAGTCAAAAAAAAAAAAAAAGAGTATTCATTATCTTATACGTTACCTTCAATACTCATTAAACCGATGTACATAATAGTATAACAACGATTACAGAAGTCATTTAAACTTGATGATTCCAGCCTCCCCGATTCTCTGGAATGCATCTAGAGAATTCGAGATTAGTGGGCACAATACACACGTATGTATAATTACAGATGATAGGACCCATAAGCAGAGGGGTTTGTATAAGTCAGTCTGGACTTTCACCTTTTAAAAAGCACGCTCTTTATTATCAATAATTGCTCTTAATATTTGTTATTAAAAAAGCTGGGCCAGATTTTCTCCATAACCTGGGACCAGCATTGGCATTTGGAGCGCATTTGGTCTGAGTTTGTCTACGTGCGTAGCTCGCTATTTATTTTTTCACTGACATTCTGAGAAAATGGTTGATTTGTATGGAAAGACAGAGGAAGGTCTGATATTTATTATGGCTGGCTAAATACTAGTGAGGGCTGGTAGTTGGTAGGGTGCTGCGTTGCAGTCTCTGAGGTCCCGAGTTCAATTCCCAGCACCGCAAAAATGGGAGAAGGGCCTAGCAATCCACTCCCAAGGCAATCCCCAAACAGTCAGCCATTGAAAACCCTATGAGGGTTGCTATGAGTTGGATACCGACTTGATGGCACCGAACAACAACAACAACATACTAGTGGGGATGGCTCAAGGGGAAACCGTAAGCACTCAGGCTTTCTAGAGACTGTGCCTGCAGCCCCTAAGGTTAGTTCAGAATTCCTGAGCGGTAAGGGGATGTGAAAGATGGGATATGGAAATCATATGGAAATGAGGCACCAGCTACCGAGAGCATCGATTACTTGGAAGATGTTTCCACAGACAGATGAAGCTGCACAAATGACTTACGCTTTAAACTCACATCACACCTCTCACAAGAACAGCGGCACCGCAGATTTGAAATGGGGAAAAGATATGGAAGCAGAGGCAACAGCTAACGCCCGGCCCACTTAGAAAACAAATGGCCACGTTTCTTATATTTACATCAGAACTCCTGAGGGATAGATTTCATGGTTAAGATCTTTGCCATCTGAAATAAGGGCACAAGTTCACATCTTCTAGTCGAGATATGCTATCTAACCACTGCGCCTTCCTCCCAACTCCTCATATCAGTCTTCTCTTCCTGCTGTGCACCAGACCTCGAAATTAGAGCTCATAACCAATAAATATGAAGACGATCTTAGATGCCCATTTCCCCACATCATCTCTGCTACATTTCATACTTGGGGAAGTGTGTGGATTTACTGTGGGTTTAGAGTGGAAGCCGTTTCTGGGGATTTTGTGGCGGATGCAGAGATGTTCGAAGCACGGAAATCATCGCACTTTGTTTTTATTTCCGTTCCCATGGAAACAAAAATCATCTCCTACCCAAGTTGGATGAGGTATTTTGAAATAATCACTTTCAATTTTTCATGATAGGAAAGTACAGCTTTTTGTTTTCAGCTTTCCAAAGATTACTTTCACAGAGAAAGAGAGAAAGAGAGAAAAAAAAAACAGTTTCAAAGGGGTTTGAAGACACAAAGACCTTCACAAAGGGGTGGCAATCTTCAGAGCCACAACCCTTCTGTAATGACGCAGAGCGAAGCTGTGGCCACCCACCTGCTGGATGCCAGCTCTCCCAGGCCTATTCAAGCTCTACAAGTTCCTGTGACTCCCGGGTGAAAATATCCAGTAAATATCCAGAGAACTGCCTGCAGCGGTAGCCCTGTGGCATCCAATCCCGTCAGATCTCGGAAGCTAAGCAGGGTCCGGCCTGGTTAGTACCTGGATGGGAGACCACCTGGGAACACCAGAAGCTGTAGGCTTAGGAGAAGGACCTGGCAACCTACTCCCAAAAATCAATCCCCCATTGAAAACCCTATGAATAGCAGAGAAGTGCTGACAATAGTGTTTCCCCTGTTGTACAGAGGGTCGCTATGAGTCGGATACCGATAAGACGGCACCTATCAACAACAACACAACATCCAGAAGACTAGTTTTTAGATGGTGGGGTATGGGAGGCCAGCTGGGGCCTGTTGGTGAGGCTTTTCGTGTGTAACTTGAAGTGCTTGAGGCCCAGAAAGCTGTGGCCCGAGGGAATGAAAAGTTGTTCCCGAGGCTTCTTGTTCTCATGATGAGGCCAAGAACTGCAGTGAACACTGTGCTGACTTCCCTATCTGTTTATTAAGCTTTAGGAGACACCTGCACTGTGTGTCCTTGGATGGCATGGGGGTATGGCAGTCTCTGAGGTCCCGAGTTCAATTCCCAGCACCGCAAAAGTGGGAGAAGGGCCTGGCAATCTACTCCCAAGGCAATCCCAAAACAGTCAGCCATTGAAAACCCTATGAGGGTCGCTATGAGTCGGATACCAACTCAATGGCACCTAACAACAACAACAAACAGATATCTTAGAGTGCTTAGAATGTTTTTAGAGGAAAACAAAGTGTATAAAACTGCAGCATGAAGTTAATTAACATCTTACTCTCTTGTAAGAGGGGCTGGGATTTAGCTCAGTTGGTAGAGTGCTGTGCTGCAGTCTCTGAGGTCCCGAGTTTGATCCCCAGCACCGCAAAAATGGGAGAAGGACCTGGCAATCCACTCCTAAGGCAAGCCCGAAACAATTAGCCATTGAAACCCCTATGAGGGTCGCTATGAGTCGGATACAACTCGACGGTACCTAACAACAACAAACTCTTGTAAGATCCCCTGTGTCCTGCTTTCTTTCTCGTCAGCCCCTCAACTCCACCGTGCAGGACACGGCAAAAGCAACAGCCAGGAAATATTCAGTCATCGTTAGGGGAGAAAGAAAAAATCCCCATTAACTTTTCTCACTTGGAAGGCAAATGTTGACTTTCTTTCACTTGCACAGAAATCCCTGCGGGTTACATTGTAATGCTCAACATCATTTCTGTCAATTAAACGCAAATCCACAAACATGATATCACAAAAAGCCTTCTCAACAAAGCACAGGGAAATCAAGAGTGTTGATCATCCTCACCCTTCCTCTGCCAGCTCTGTGCAATACTCAGAGGACTGAACATGTATTTGATTCACTATGAAGCTCTGACTTGAAAATGAAAAATGGTGACTAAACTGTTGGCTCGTAACTCCTTTCAGGTAGGGAGGGTAGGGGGGGTGCACGGCCCCTCTACTCAGACAAAATAAGGACATTAGGCCAGGGTTCCTTCTGATTACAAATGTTTTACAGTTCTATTTAGTAAATCCATTGCACTGAAGTAATTCCGGGGATGTAATCTGAGAAAGAGCCTGCAGCCGTAGCACTGATCCCATCAGATTTCAGAAGCTAAGCAGGGTCAGGCCTGGTTAGTACTTGGATGGGAGACCCCCTGGGAACACCACGTGCTGTAGGCTTGGGAGATGGACCCAGCAACCCACTCCAAAAATCAGTCTGCCATTGAAAACCCTAAGAACAGCAGAGAAGCACTGACAATAGTGTTTCGCCTGTTGTACACAGGGTAGCTATGAGTCGGACACCAACTCCATGGCACCTAACAACAACAACAATCTGAGAAAGCAGCTGCCTTTATCTTTCTGTGTACATTGTTGCACAGGAAAATGAAATACAAATAGGCTGTGCATCTTCCTTGTGTTTCCCAAGAGGAGGCACAGGTGGCTGCTGAGCCTGCATAAGGAGCAGAGACAATCAGTGAGGAGACCAAGCCAGGATAATGGGTGCGCTTGGATCTCAACCTGTTTCTGGTCACAACCTATGGGATGCAGATTCTTTAACGCGATTTCTATTCTATGTGTAGAAGAGGAGTCACAACCTGAGCAAACGGCAGAAATGGGGAACTGGGGATAGTTTTTAGAGAACAGGGAAGGCTGCGGGCTATAGACCTGAAGAAAGCAGGGCCTACGACAGAGATCCAGATACTGTCAGCTCTGCTCCAGCCACAGATCTTCTCAGGGAATCGGGTCCCTGGTGGTCAGTTTGACATCCTCGGAGTAGATTCTATGAAGACAGCTTATTTTCCCTCTGACCGATTGGGATAAAAATGATTTCCGGTCGAACACGGTAGATGGAGAAAACTGGGGTTTTGTTTTTCTTGCCATCATTCTGATGTCCCTCCAAAGTATCAATAAAGATAATTTTGTTGTTGTTGTTGTTGTTGTTGTTGTTAGGTGCCGTCGAGTCGAATCTGACTCATAGTGACCCTATGTACCGCAGATCGAAACACTTGCCGATTGTGTGCCAGGCAAACAATCTTATTTATGTTTAAGCCCATTGTTGCAGACACTGTGTCAATCCATCTGAGGAAGGGTTTTCCTCTTTTGCATTGACCTGCCACTCTCCCAAACATGATATAAAGGTAATTTTAGAAAGGGATAAACTCATAAGGGCACAGAAGACTCAAAAGGAAATGATCATAAAATCTGGGAGACAGTACTGCAACAGTGGGCTCAAACATGAAAAGATCTCGGGCATGGCATAGGGTTGGGTAGTGTTTGGTCCTACTGTACTTCCGGTCACTGTGAGTTGGAGCTGACTTGACGGCACCTAACAACAGCAGCCAGTGGACATGGGGCCAATGACAGCTGATCTGGGAAAGCTAAAATTTGCATCTGCAGACAGGGAGACTGAGTAGCAGAACTTAAATGGCCCTTGTAGTCGGACCAAGGAGAATAAATCTCTAGAACTAGTGGCAAAGCCTCCAGCCCCCTTCCCGTAGTTGGGCCCCAAAATGCTGACTGCCAGGCTTATACTATCAGGGCAGGATACTGAAAGACTCCTCTAGAAGGACACAGGCCAGCACAAAAGAGCCATACAAAAAATACTAAAAATTAGAGGGGTCTACTAAGGAGAGGGCCTATAGCTGTACTACTGTGGCATCCGATCCTGTCAGATCTCAGAAGCTAAGCAGGGTCAAGCCTGGTTAGTACTTGGATAGGAGACCGCCTGGGAACACCAGGTGCTGTAGGCTTAGGAGAAGAACCTGGCAGCCCACTCCTAAAAAACAATCAGTCATTGAAAACACTATGAATAGCAGAGAAACACTGACAATAGTGTTTCACCTGTTGTACATAGGGTCACTATGAGTTGGACACTGACTTGATGGCACCTAACAACAAACTAATGAGTGGACAAAACCAATCACCCTACAGTGAGTCTCTCCCTGCTTGATGAGTTCTGCCTATGTGGCTTCCTTCATACCTTACTCTAAAGTCTAACCAGGTGGGCACGGGATGCCACTAACATGGAGACAAATATCAAAACATAGAAGGAACAGAAACTCAGAAGAATCAGAGAGTGCAGGAAAGGAAAGTTTAATAGGATATCAGTCTTTGGAGAGATGAAGGGAGGTATCACATCCATAAAACAAGAATAGAACGGTATTAAAAGGAACATTCAGAGACTATGAAAGAGCTGTTAGAAGTTAAAGATGACCAGGGGCAAAAAAAATCAATAGATGAGGGTGGGGGTGGGAGTGCATTTCAGTGGTAAGAGTGCTTGCCTAACATGTACAAGGCCTTAGGTTCAATCCCTAGCTTTGTATTTCCCTATATCTATACAGATAGAGATATAGAAATAGATCTATACATAGATATATGTTGAAGAAAAAATTAAGACTTTTTCCCCCCCAAAAAAGTTGACAAAGCAGAAATAAATCTGCAGAGATGGAAAGTTGTAGAGATAATTAGAGGGCCTTTCTAGAAAGTCCTATGTACAAATACTGAAGTTGCAGAAAGTAGGGAAAGGAGAGAGCAAAATTATCAAAGAAGTAATTCAATCAGTTTTTCAGAAGTGAAAACAAACATCTTCAGAATAATAAAAGCCCACTGAGTACCCAATAAGCAAAAAGACCTACACCAAAAAATATAATTGGAAAATGTTTTAGAACACCAAGAATAAAGAGTCCACGGATGGAAAAAGTGTGGAATACAAAAGCTGGGGGAAGCGAATGACATCAAGCTTCTCAGCTACTCTTCTGCAGAGGAAGGAAAATTGAATAAGTCTTTCAAATGTTGAGCAAAATGATATTGAACCTAGCATTTTCTATTTCATCTTACTGATGGTCTAATTTGAGTTAGCAAAGAAACAAAGGACATTTTCAAATGTGAAAAGTACCACCAAACAAAAAAAGTGCCTCCGTGAAGCTTTTCTCTTGAAACTACTAAAGGCTAATTCCAACACAAATGGAGGTATAATCCAGAGGCAAGAGCTCTTTCATATACTCTGAATGTTCCTTTTGGTGCCATTCTGTTCTTGTTTTATGGATGTGATACCTTCCTTTATCTCTCCAAAGACTGATACCTTATTATTCTTTTTCTGCATACTCTGTTTCTTCCGAGTTTCTTTGTTTCTTTTCTATGTTTTGATATTTGTCTCCAAAGAAGACCTGGAATCCAAAACCAAGGGGATCCATCCACTGAAGCAGCAAAGGAAATTCTGAAAAGATTTGTAATGATTAAAAAAAAAATACCAGGCCAACTCTGAAAAGCAGATCTAAAGAACAACTAACCAGCTTTGGCAGAGGACTGGAGGGCTTGAAGAAAAGAGTGCAGTTAATATCCCATCATCTCTGGATATGGTGACTCGTTAGGAGGGGATTAACAGTTGGTAACAGATATATCCCCCACGTGTCTCTCTGCTTCTTGTGCTGTGGGGGCTTGTGTGTTGCTGTGATACTGAAAGTTACGCCACCGGTATTTCAGGTACCATCAGGGCAACTCATGCTGGACAGGTTTCAGCTGAGCTTCCAGACTAAGACTGAGTAGGGAGAAGGACTGGCAGGCCACTCCCAAAATAATCAGCCACTGAAAACCATATGAATAGCAGAGAAGCACTGTCAGATACAGCACCAGAAAATAAGCTCCCTGGGCTGGAAATCATTCAAGAAACGACAGGGGAAGAGTTGCCTCCTCAAAGTAGAGTCAGCCTTAATGGTGGAAATGGAGTCAAGTCCCTGGGACCTCCTTTTGCTGATACAGCATGACAAAAAATGTGAACAAATACAGTGGCTGCAACATTGGGCTCAAACATAAAAAGACTGTGTTCATGGCACAGTGTTGGGTAGCATTTAGTTCTGTTATACATAGGGTCACAATGAGTTGGACTGGACTGAGCAGTGCCTAATGAATAAAACCTAGGGAAGAGAAAAAATATTACACAAGAAAGGAAATATAACTAGAGTTCATAAATGGTGGAGCTAAGAGTAATATTTACATCATGAGACTAATGTGCAGATAAACATTAACTTAGCCAAAAATTATTATAAAATTATAGTGGAAAGAAAGAAGAAGGGGGAAGGAAATGAATGTGTTTGTGTTCATGTGGAGTTACGTGTGATGGGAGGAATCATCTTCCATAGTCATGACCTAGTAGGAAGGAGTGTATTCATTAGAAAGTTTAATAAATAATGTCTAAATTTGAAAAATAAAACCAAGGGATTTATTTGACAAATTTTCAGATGCTACAAACTAAAAGAATCTCCGTTATTTTCTGAATATATAAAAACAAAAGACTTTTTAAATGCCAATTAAACTAAAACATGCCATTACTTGTAAGACTTAAGGATCTCAGAGGAATTAACTTAGACAGGGAAGTGTGTGTTTTAGAAACACAGTAGAGCATTCCACATGAAATAGCTAAACGAGTTCATACTGGTTACTTCTGGGCAATAAGAATTGAAATGGGGAGAGGTAAGGCAGGTATTTGTCCTTGTAAATTAGTTGACTTTTAATGTTATTATGTGTATAACTTTGATTTTAAAGTTAAGTTTCAAACTAATAAGAAAATAGTATATACAAAATCTCCAATTACAAAAATTTTTTTCTCTCTGTTCCACTGTTCATGATGCTATCTCAAATGCTATTTAATGAAACTTTGTTGTTGTTGTTAGGTGCCGTCGAGTTGGTATCCGACTCATAGCGACCCTCATAGGGTTTTCAATGGCTGAGTGCTTCAGGATTGCGTTGGGAGTGGACTGCCAGGCCCTTCTCCCATTTTTGTGGTGCTGGGAATTGAACTCGGGGCCTCAGAGACTGCAGTGCAGCGCTCTACCAACTGAGCTAAATCCCAGCCCTATTTAATGAAACTACTTAGCAATAAAACATTTTGGAATTCTCATTGCTTTGCTACTCAAAGTCATGTACAGAGCCAGGTGTGATGGTGCATACACCTGGCTGTATTTCCAGTCCACGGGAGGCTGAGGCAGTAGAATCCAGCCTGGGCTACATAGTGAGAACCTGTCCTAAAAAAAAAAAAAAAATAAATCAAGGTGTGCAAGAGGGTAAAGAGTAACTTATCCATGCAATGTACAATGAAATGCATATATGGAAATGTCACAATGAAATGCATGTCAGCATGAAACACATTAAGTTGTACATTAAAAATATCCAATTCAAAAACAATCAACCACACACTAATGGGAAAAGCTATAAAATAACTCCAAACCACTCTTAAGTTACGACCCCCATCTTCTCTTCTCTTTCTTGTCAAATGGAACAAAATTCAAAACACAATTGCTTATTTGGTTATTGTATTGGTATTTATTTGCCTGTGTTTCTGACATGGGGGGGGGGCTCGCTTGCTTGATCCTTAATTATAAGGGAAAGTCCAGTGAATTAAAATGCGTGAGGCTCTTTCCTTGCCTCCCTAGTTTGGAAAGACATTATTTTACAAAAGGAGCAATTGACACCTGGGTCATCCTTGCCAGGGTGCAATCACAGGTATCAGTTAGTCAGGCACCTGCTCCAACTTGACCTTGACTTTGGAATGTGTATGCAAACAAAATTGATTTTTAAAAGTCCATCTTATTATTCTTAGTCCTAAATTCTCCCCTAAGAAAAAATATTTATTCTGGCCTCCCCAAGTACATAAACGTTTCCCCCACGAGTTTGGAAGTGGTACCACAAGGTTCATCATTGTTCATTTGTCTCCGACTAATACAAAGAATCTGGATCTTGAGAGAGAGTTAGGATCCTTTATTAGCTGGAATTAGTCCACAAAGCCTCATGACATCCACATGCAAATTCACATGCATGCACACACAGGAATGCACGTGCTAGACGATACTGGTAGAGGCTGTCAATGACTAGGAAAAGTCTGAACTTTTCCCCCGCTCGCAAGTATATGCTCACAACATATTCTGCCAAAGTTTCATGGATGCTTACAGATGTGAGGTGACCGGGTGAGAGGCAAAGAATTTGTTGCTCACAGCAACAGCAATAGCCAGAATACCAGCATTTGCACCCAAGACCGCATTTCCAACATGGCAGGGAGAAGCGAGCTGGGTGATAAACACAGTGATGGGAATGTCGGAAAAAGAACTTCAAACCTGAGGAACTCAGATCTTTTTCTTTTAGCATTTTTATGGTGGAAAAATATGCATAACATAAAATGTCCCCCCTTAAGCAGTCCCGAGTGTACAAGTCAATGGTATCAGATCTTTTATGACGAGTAGTAAACCTGCCTGAGCTCTGCACTATAGGGAGACATTCTCTTTATTATACTGGACAATAAACAAACCTGACCTTCATTCTAAAGGAGGGCTTCTCTATCTCAGCACTACTGACATTTTGGCCTGGATAATTTTTGTCGTGAGGATTCTCGTGTGCATTTTAGATATTTAGCAGCATCCTTGGCCACTACCCACTGGATGCCAATAACATTCCCCTAGTTACGACAACCACTATGATTTAAATAGGAAGTGTATCTCCTGGGCCATGGTCCATGGCTGATGGTGCTATTCTTGGAGGCTATGAAAACCTCGAGAGGTTGCACCTGGCTGGAGGAAGGAAGGAAGTGGGAGTATATTATCCCTAGCCCCAACTCGTAAGCTCACTCTGCTTCCTGTCAGCCATGATGTGAACAGTTATCCTCCGCCACATTCTCCTGCCGCCATGATGGTTTGCCCAAGCGCATGGAGCCAAACAGCTATGGACTGAACCCTCAGAAACCAAGGACCACAATAAACCCTTCCTCTCTTAAGTCACCTCTGTCAGGCATCTGTCACAACAACCAAAACATAACTAATAAAACAAGCAAGTATTATCAGAAATTGCCAAATATCCCACTGGAGACAAAACTGGAGAGTTGAGAATAATTGATCCAGAGGAAGACATTATCTCTGACCGTCAAGGCCATTCACTATACAAACATGCTTAAAAAGACATTTAGGACAAAGGCAGGCAGGGCTCTGCCCACAAGATCTCCAGAACCACAAGAGATCCACAGAGAGTGGCTCCCAACAGTGGCTCAAGACTGACTTCTAAAACTCTGTCTGCTTTTCAGAAATAGGAAAACTACTTGGCCAACTTGAGCAAAATATTTACACACACACCCTTTAAAATCCTTTCCCTGTAATTACAACAGGTACCGTTCCCAACGATTTTGGCACCAAGGATGGGTTTCATAGAAGACAATTTTTCCACAGACAGAGAGAGCTCATGTTTTGGAATGATTCAAGCATATTACAGTTATTGTGTAAATATAGATGAAGCTTTGCTCACTCGCCTGCCACTCACCTCTAACTGACCACAGACCAGGGGTTGGGAATCCTTGAGTTAGCTGACCGGAAACCAGTCCAAAGATGTTAACTACCTCAGAGAATATGAACGTAAATATTACTTATAGCTGAGCTTAATGATTTACAGGGCTGGCATTTAGCTCAGTTGGTACAGCACTGCTCTGTAGTCTCTGAGATCCCAGGTTCGATTCCCAGCATCACAAAAACGGGAAAAGGATGTGGCAATCCACTCCCGAGGTAATCCCTAAACAGTCGGCCATTGAAAACCCTATGAGGGTCGCTATGAGTCGGACATGACTCAACGGCATCTAACAACAACAATGGAATACAATGACTATATGTGTTCTCTTATATTGGAATTTTTTCCTTCCCTGGGTTAATAAATGGCATTTTTTCTCTTTTTTATTTAATGTTCTGTCCCAGTTTGTTCTGCTCTGGTTTGAAGTTACAAAGACCTACATTCAAGGTTCATTTCCTCTACTTATTGTTAAAGCCTCATAAAGTTAAGTCCCTTATGTGAGCTCCCATTCTTTTTTACAAATATATGTAAAATGGGGATGATAAGGCCTGTCTGGGAGGGTTGTCACCTTGAACGTGTAAGGGAATGCCTAAGCCACTACCTGACACCCAGCAGGTACACTATTGCGACTATTACTGCAGATCCTCATTTAAACATGTCCTCAGAGTTGTTCCTACTATTGTGGAGCTAGTGAGCGTCACACTAATTTCTCTACACTCTCAGCTTTTTACAATATTTATAACATATCTGCTTGGAACATAAAATGGCACGAAGACCTGACCTCCAACGCGCCTGATGCCAACGGAGTAAACTAGACCCTCCCAGGACCATAACCAACAGAGTCAAAGAAGGACCTCTGTTCTCTGGTTTCCTGGCTTTATTTCCTTTACGCGGACATCAATCTGCTGGTATTGCCAGGCTTTTTCCCCACCTGGTTCTCAGTCTCTCTTGCTTGTTTGCATTTTAATAAGCCAGCACTTACAAGCAAAACCGGAAGTCAGGCTTAGCAGACACACTTCGAAGGCTGTCCAAGTATTATCAGAGATCAAGTCTCTCTCCCAACCCTCCTTACTTATCATCAGCAAATGTATAAATAAACAAATCCCTCTCACAGATTTCACAAGTTGTTTAATAAGTGATTAACAGGGAGATTTCTGTTTGAGTAATAAGGCTATGATTTTCTCTTGATATTTTGACTTTGGAATATAAATCAGTCTTCACTTCTGCAGCTATTAAGTGTTGTATATACATGATTACTCTTCTTTGTCTTAAAATATAATATTTAATTATAGCTTCACAGAAGACTTAAAATTCCATTTACCCTCAGGGAAAAAAAAATAATGATAACTGGAATTTATGAAAAATTATTAGTTAGGGCAAATCCTAGAAAATAAATTGGATTTTTTTTAATCTGTGATTTTGAGCACATTAGGCTTCTCATAGGGAAGGCAATGTTTGCAGAAAATACTCGTGGAATAATCAAGCAGCAATCTCGCCTGCTGCCTTGCTAAGACAAATACAATTGAGAAGATCATCTATGGAATTTGCTGGGTTGTGAAATTTGCTTTTAGAAAAGGAAATATCACATAATAGTCAGAGGACAAGTGGCAGTTCTTGGTGACTCCTCCCCATCCCCCAGAGTCTAACGTGTCACCTCAACCCCAATCCTCCACCTACAATTGTAGGAAAGCTTGTTGACTTGTGCTGAAAAGCATTACTGGCCGACTTCTTGTGTGATTTAGCCAGAATCAACACTACTGAGTCCCCTCTACAAGCACACGTGTGGTACACAAGCACACACACGTACACACGTGTGTAAACACACACAGTCCCACTGGCCTAAGAAAGGAAATCTGTTGCACACACAGCAAATATATGAATTACACATATATAAGCAAGTCCTTTAAGAAAAACAAATTCCAATCGCAACAATTTCAAGGACCCAAAAGGAAAGCATGGGCTGGGGTTTAGTTCAGTGGGTAGAGCGCTGCTCTGCACTCTCTGAGGACCCAGGTTCGATCCCCAGCACCACGCAAACAGGAGAAGGATGTGGCAACCCACTCCTGAAAAACAATCAGCCACTGAAAACCCTAAGAGGGTCCCTATGAGTCAGATTCAACTCGAGGGCACCTACCAACAACAACCAAAAGGAGAGAGCAATGTGGCATTTTTTAAGAAGTGCTTTTTTGAGGGGAAAAAAAGGCTTTTTTTCCTAGGTAAAAATCCCAACTATTGTTCCTTTTTATAGCAAACTTTCCCCTTCTTTCTATCTCATACCTAACTCCATCCCACCTTGCTCCTCAATGTTGCTTATTAAAGATATACTCTTCTCCACATTTTGGGGGCTGGGATTTAGCTGATTTAGCTCAGTTGGTAGAGTACCGCTCTGCAGTCTCTGAGATCCTGGGTTCGATTCCCAGCACTGCAAAAATGGGAGAAGGACCTGGCAACCCAACCCCAAGGCAATCCTGAAAGAGTCAGCCGTTAAAAACCCTATGAGGGTTGCTATGAGTTGGACATGACTTGATGGCACCTAACAACAACAACATTCTCTGCATTTAAAAAAAAAAAAGATTTGGTCCCAATGACTATTTTCTGTACTAGGGAGAACAGAAGGGTGTTTGAATATGTTTTTGAGGTCACTCAGCCATTCGATACCTGGCATGGCTTAACTATTGCAGCTATAGGCACGGCATGGGGCACGTAACACAAAACCCGGAAGACGGTCAGCAATGACTGCTTTGTGCACAGGTTCGACGGTGTGGACAGTACCTGATCGACTGGAATCTCCACCTGAGTATCTTCATCTTCTTGGACTTCGGCTGCCCCTCGCATTTCAGATCTCTCTGCTCCAGCTTTGAAAATGCCTTCATCTATATGTTTGAGAAAAAACACACAGTGAAAATCAAAATCCAATTGTGACATCGTGTGGCTGAATGTTGAACTACTACCTTCTTTTTTAATAAATAGTATTTTGATTCCCTTTTTGGTGATAGGATTTCTCCCGCAGACCCACGTCCACCAAGTCTTCTCAGTTTTCATTGGGAAAAGGTTCAGTGGACAAACAAGTCTGACCCAGCGGGGCAGGGCTTTGCCAGAAGGCCCTTCCGTTACTCCTTTAAGAACAGGACCCTGTATAGGCATTGATATGGGAAAGAGTTCAGAGCTAGGAGCTCAGTCCCCACCTCTAGGGGCGAACCAGCGATGATGTTTGCTAGTTTAAAATACGACGTTAAAAATGTTTTCCTTTCCCAAGAAAATGCTATAGACTCAATACACTGGAATAATTCTCTCTATTCAGAGTAATGCTAAAAAATATTTCTATGCCGGGCACAGTGGTGCACGCCTATAATCCCAGTGGCTAGGGAGGCGAAGGCAGGATCGCAAGTTCAAGACCAGAGGCAGTCTGCGTAACTTCACGAGACCCTATCTCAAAAAGTAAAAAAATGGGCTGAGGGTACAGCTCAGTGGTCTAGCACTTGCAGAGGATGCAGGCATAAGACCTTGGGTTCAACCCCCAGTACTGAAAAAAAAAAAAAATCTATTGCAACAGAATGCTAGGGCTGACTTTCCACATCCCACCAAAAATAAAATAAAATAAAATAAAGTCAGTATCATTTATTTTACAGATTTCTACAAGATTTTCACAACCTATGACATTAAGTCCTTAATGAGAAAATATAACATAAATCTCTGAGACTGTAGGTTAAGCTCCTTCAGCTTGCTCTGGGAAGCAATAACCGCTGTTTTCCATATCTGAAGTACTTTTGATATCTGCCCTCAGCCTTCTCTCCTCCAGGCCAAGTAATCAAAGAACCACGGAACCATTTGTCATTCTGTCTATCTGTTTGCCTCCAGACAGGTTTAATGCTTCGACCGTTCTCCACAGATGTTTTCTCTGTCCAATTTTTAAGGCTCTCGGGGGATGGAGATTTTTACCTCCTTCCCTGGTAATGTATTACCATATTTGATTTACCCTTAGCATCCAGAAAATATCATTTTATCTTTCATCTTCAAGTCACCTCTGTATCTGTAACGGAAGCTGGTTTCCCAGAGTGTAACTATGTAACCGTGTTTCACATAATACCCTATATTGCTAAGGTGATGAAGTATCCCTTCATGAAATGTAAAATACATGTTTACGTTTGTTGAGTAAAAATTATGTGTAAGGAACAATGTGAGCCCATGGAAAGCCAAAGATATGAATGAGATGTAAATTGGGCTGGGGTTGTCGCTACATCCCCAAGTGTAGACCGCTCTCTCGGATTGCTTATGGTCCAATCAGACAGAGATAAACACATCGCCACAAAGGTGAATGCGTATCCGAAATGACCTTAGAAGACAGCAATCGCAGTCAGATGTCGGACTCAGCAGACCCTAGTTATGGCTTAGGTACATGACTTTTTGGATGACTTTCTTAATCCAAATGTCACATTTACTTACAAAGAAGAAACCTATAGACACTAACGTTAATATATTCTGAGTACTCCCATTCGGTGAAACGCTTAACTGTATCCAGGCAGAGCTACAAATGGTTTGCAGATGTGCCTTTGGAATAAGCATTCCACCAGAAGAGAAGGCTATAATCGATAACAGCAAATAAAATAAAATGGAAAGGGCATTGGGATGGAAAATGGCAACCATAAGGTTAGAGACAGCAGAGACACAAATCAGCAAAGCTCCACGCTGCATACAGGGACGCAAACGGAGAAGACAAAGAGGAGAAGGTTTGTCTGAGGTGTGGGGGAAGGGTCTGGTTCCCCAGGGAGCGGAGTGGCTGAGGCGGGCCCCTCCAGGAGCACAGATTAGAAAGGAATAATTCATAGGAGTAAACAGGAGCCGACCAGAAGTGGAAGGACAGCTGTAAAGTGACTGTGTGAAGGGAGAGAGCTGACTAGAATCTTAATTTTTGCTATCAATGTTAATATAAAATGAAAGGTGGAGTGGTATTAATTCTTAGAGAAAATACATTTTAAAAGCATTTTCTTATAAATTATTTGTATAATAGGCATGCATTTTAGAAAACTTGGAAGATGGAGAAAATAAACACCCTTCTCATCTCATGACCCAGAAATAACGGACACTAATATTTTGACAACTCTCTCTCTCCCTCCCTCCCTCTCTTATTCTGTGTCTCTGTCTCTGTCTCTGTCTCTGTCTCTCTGCTTCTCTCTCTCTCTCTCTCTCTCATACACACACACACACATACACACAAACAGCAAATTGAGATCTTATTGTATATGTAACTTATAAGTCATTTTTTACCTTAATAGCATATCAGGAAAGGCAGGCGCAGTGGCGCACGCCTGTAAGCCCAGCGGCTGGGGAGGCGAAGGCAGGAAGATCACAAGTTCGAGACCAGAGGCAGTCTGCATAACTTAGCGAGACCCTGGCTCAAAAAGTAAAAAAAAATGGGCTGGGGGTGCGGCTCAGTGGTCCAGCACTTGCAAAGAATGCAGGCGCGAGGCCCTGGGGTTCAACCCCCAGTACCGCAAAAAAAAAAAAAAAAAGAAAAGACAAGAAAAGAAAAGAAAAGAAAAAAAAGCATACCAGGAGCATTTCCTATGCCATGAAATGCCACTTTAAAATAATAAAAAGTGGTCATTCTGAATCATAATTCGTGGAAAATATTGACTAATGAAGATAGAATTTCTTAGTGAGTAGGGTAAATCTTATGTGATTGATGGATGGATACACATGTATGAAGACCCACTGGATAATGGCAACGTGAAAGGGCTGCTTTCTGAGGCCTCAGCACCCCAGGGAGGATACCCCTAGAGACGTGGGCTTTGTCTCGTTCTATAGACGTAGGTGTAGCTCCTTTCCTATCTTCTGAGTCCTTGTTTTCCAAGAGTAAGCATGATACACTGCATGGAACAAGTCCTTGATAAACGTTTATTAGAATGTAAGACAAAAATCCAGTCCGTGGCTTAATCTTTCTCACTCATGGTTACTCCTCTTCTGCCCAATGCCCCCTATACCTCCACCAGCCCAGTATTTATTCCTTTCTTCCCAGACCAGCCCCTGGGCAAACTGGCTTCCTGGTTTTGATACAACTACGTCAGGTAAGCCTGCAGCTGTAGCCCTGCGGCATCCAATCCAGTCAGATCTCGGAAGCTAAGCAGGGTCAGGCCTGGTTAGTACCTAGAGGGGGGACTGCCTGGGAACACCAGGGGCTATAGGCTTGGGAGATGGACCCGGAAACCCACTCCCAAAAATCAATCTGCCATTGAAAACCCTATGAACAGCAGAGAAGGACTGACAATAGTGTTTCCCCAGTTGTACTCAGGGTTGCTATGAGTCGGACACCGACTCAACGGCACCTAACAACAACAACAAGAAGTCAGGTAACTCCCCCGCCTCTCAGCGAATGTTTCTTCCACCGCATGCTAAAGGAAACCTCATCACCTGATCTTCCCAGCCCCTCACCCCACCCTATATCTTACCATGGGGTTAACAATGCCTACAGGATGAGCCAGCCTACACCCTGGCTCAAACACCGTCACTCTCCAACTCCCCTTTCACGCCCTCTGCCCAGCTGTCCACATATCCTATGCACCACGCGGAGCAGCTTCAACCAAAGCCCGTGTGCAGCCAGAACCAATGTGCACACAGGTCCTGGTACCGCTGTGGTGCTTCGGGTACTCCGGTCATGCTTCCACTCGTTCTCTTCTAGAGTGGCTGCCTGTGGAGTCCACCTGATAGTTCAAATCCTGTTCAATGCCAGCATCTCTATCAAGATGGCCTCCACTCTTAACCCCTAACCCACAGCTAAACAAAACGAAGGACTCCCTCCTCCTGTGCCCTCATCCTCTACCTCACGTGCTTTGCCTATTCATAAAGCACGCGTAATGTTATCAATTTCTTTCACAATTCTGTCTGGACCCCTGCTGGACCACAGGCTATTTCAGGCACAGGTTGTAACTCTTGTCTTTGCAAGCCCTACGCCTAGCACAATGGCAGCCTCATAATAGGTTTTGAGGAAGTGTTTGCTAAACTGAACTAACAATACAAAGTATTATATAAATAGCAAACTTTTGGCCATTGCCCAGAAGTACTATTCATAATAGAATTTGTATGTGTATATATTTCATCCATGGCCAAGATCGGAGCAACCAATGTGAATGTTCACAAATAAATCAAACCATAAATCAGAAAATTAAAATCATTTCACACACATGAGCTGCCAACAAAGCCAAACTACAATGTAAAGAACAGGAGTGAAATCATAAGAATGTTTCCCTTCTGTCCATGCCACACAATAAAATGCAAGACCTATTCCATGGACCAGTCAGGAGAGACCAATCCCTGGAGAAAGACATCATGCTTGGGAGAGTGGCAGGTCAACGAAAAAAAAAAAAAAAAAAAAAGGAAAACCCTCCTCCAGATGGATTGACACGGTGTCTGCCACAATGGGCTTAAACATAAATAAGATTGTGTGCCTGGCACAGAATTGGGAAGTGTTTTGATCTGCTGTACATAGGGTTGCTATAAGTCAGACACAACTTGATGGCACCTAACAACAACAATTCCATGAAAGAAGTTAAAAAATATATATTTAAAATACTGTATGCAAGGATAGATTCCACAAGAAATTTGCAAAAGTGTTACAATTCTTATAAAGGGAAATATTCAAACATTTCAAAACTTTCCTACTCGTCCCTTATCATTTTCAACCACTAATTTCAACCTCACAGTCAACTGGTGATTTAGATCATGATCACAATTATTTTATGTATTGGTTATATAGTTATTGATATAACAGTGTCAGGCAATCCAACCACAAGGCACAAAGTGCACATGGGACCTAGGGTAGAGGTAGGGTAGAGTCTCTAACGGGAGAACTAGTTTTCGTGTTATTCAGGGTCCTCATAAATGGAGCAATTTAGTCTTACCCCGGATCAACATCAGCAGATGTGACCCTTCTTGCCACAGACTGCCCATCTGTAAACCTTGGGTGCATCAATAAGAGTCCTACACGCCTTCAGCATTGTTCCAAGTCGCCTTTGAATAAGCTTTAGTAAAACTTTCAATGGCTTGGGAAATTATTTCTTGTTTAAGCGTTAGCCATTTAGTTTCCTCTAAAGTTAATCATCGGAAGCTAAGCAGGGTCAGGCCTGGTTAGTACTTGGATGGGAGACCGCCTGGGAACACCAGATACTGCAGGCTTGGGAGAAGGACCTGGCAACCCGCTCCCAATAATCAATCTGCCATTGAAAACCCTATGAACAGCAGAGAAGCACTGACAATAGTGTTTCACCTATTTTATGTAGGGTCGCTATGAGTCGGATACCGACTCGACGGCACCTAACAACAACAACAACAAAGTTAATCGTGGGCTGGGATTTAGCTCAGTAGGTAGAGCGCTGCGCTGCAGTCTCTGAGGTCCCGAGTTCAATTCCCAGCACTGCAAAAATGGGAGAAGAGCCTGGCAATCCACTCCCAAGTCAATCCCGAAACATTCAGCCATTGAAAACCCTATGAGGGTCGCTATGAGTTGGATACCGACTCGACGGCACCTAACAACAACAACAAAGTTAATCGTACACAGGAAGAGTAACAGCAGAATGCCTGCACATCATATTTTAAAATCTTTCCTTTGAAGGTAAGAAAATTAGGTCCTTGGATAAAGTGCCAGTGGTCGGATGCACCATCCTGGATGTGGGACCCTCGCAGGGCGCCTGGAGGTGGGCTGTCTGGAGTCCCTGTCTCCATCCCTCGCTCCCGCACTGCCCCTCACTTTTCCAGTCCTGCTGCTTGTGGCAGTGCCCCCACGGGGACGGCTCTTGTCAAAAATGTCGATGACCAGATACTCATCTTCATGTCTTGATCTCTCGGCAGCTTTTAATACTTTTAATACAGGTGGTTCTCATTCACATTCATATATTGTCTCTGTCTGTCTGTCTGCCTCTCTCTCTCTCTCTCTCTCTCTCTCTCTCATTTCACTAGTTCTTCTCTAGAGCCTCCAGGAGGAACACAGCCCCAAGACGCCTCGACTTTAGCCTGTTGTTGTTAGGTGCCATTGAGTCAGGTATCCGACTCATAGCGACCCTCATAGGGTTTTCAATGGCTGACTGTTTCGGGATTGCCTTGGGAGTGGATTGCCAGGCCCTTCTCCCATCTTGCGGTGCTGGGAATCGAACTCAGGACCTCAGAGACTGAAGAGCAGCGCTGTACCAACTGAACTAAATCCCAACCTGGACTTTAGCCTAGCAAGGCCCACTTTGGAATTCTGCCCTCCAGAACCACAATATATTTGTGCTATTTTAAGCCACCAAGTTTGTGCTAATTTGTCACAGGTAAACTAACATACCACATATCTAACGATAATGGCCTACAGAGATACCCTCTCCGTATCTGTCAGCTTGTCATAATGTGGCGGCTGGCATGCTGTTGTGATGCTGAAAGCTACGCCATTGGTACTTCAGATACCAGTGGGGCCACCCATGGTGGACAGGTTTCAGCTGAGCTTCCAGACTAAGACAGACTAGGGAGAAAGACCTGCCCAGCAGCCCACTCCAGAAATAATTACTCATTGAAAACCCTATCAATAGCAGAGTAGCACTGTCAAATACAGTGCTGGAGAATGATCCCCCAAGTTGGAAGGCATTCAAAAGACAATTAGGAAAGAGTTGCTTCCTTAAGGTAGAGTCAACTTTAATGACGAGAATGGAGTAAAATCCCTAGGACCTTTTGCTGATGGGACATGACACAAAATGAGAAGAAACACAGTGGCTGCAACAATGAGCTCAAACATAAAAAGACCGTGTGCATGGCTCAGTGTTGGGTAGTTCTTCGTTCTGCTGTACTTATGGTTGCTATGAGTCGGATCTGCCTACTCATAGAGACAACAATGAGAGATACAGGGGCCATAGCCAATATAAGTCCCCTTTTTGACTCCAACAGGTACCTGCTAGGTGAGGGCAGGCAGCTCAGGCTCCTTCTGTTCCTCTTGCAGAGGTCAAAACAGCCCCCTTCAGCCCCTGACCTTCTGTTTTCCTTCCCTGTTCTTACTTCTCTTTCCACCCCCACCCCCTTGCCCCACAGGCACAAGACACCAGCACCACCTCCAGACACTCATACAGCAGCCAGAAGAAGAGAGATTAGATATTTTAAGTCTCCCTCTGCCCTAAAACCTTATTAACAAAAGCCATTCTCTAACAAACCAAAGAGCCAGGATAAATTTGACACACAATGCTGCTCTCATTCAATTACCAGGCTAAGGAGCAAATTCAATGCTTGGATGCACACGGCACCCAAATTCCACGCTCATCTTTTTCCTCTGCATTATGAATAGGCATTTCGGTGTATATTACACAGCAAAGCAATAACAAATACCCTGGTAGAAATGAAAATGCTCCCCAATTATTTTTCGCTTATCCCTTATGAATTTTATTGCCTAGGAAAATGAACGCAGAGCTGCTGAGGTGGGGAAGTCACGCCATCACTATGTGGCTCATAATAAATATGAATCTGTTTCCCCTGCTGAAACACGGAATAGACACGGGTGAGTTCCGCCTTTCTCCAACTACCACTGCTGAACTGAAAGCTTTGCCTGGTTTCAGTGCCTCAGGGTCTCAGCTTAACAAAATTACAGTTTTTTGATGTCCTCACACAAGGAAAAAGTTATCAGATAATTACTAAAGGATACACTCAAGTCACTCATGATAATTAATATTGAAGATAAATAATATTTCTTTCTTACCAGAATTATTAAAAGTTATTCTTAAATAGTATTAGACAGGGCGGGTGCTGTGGCGCACACCTGTAATCCCAGCGACTTGGGAGGCAGAGGCAGGAGGATTGCAAGTTCAAGACCAGAGGCAGTCTGTGTAATTTAGTGAGACCCTCTCCCGAAAAGTGAAAAAATGGGCTGGGGGTGGGGCTCAGTGGTCCGGTACTTGCAAAGCATACAACCATGAGGTCCTGAGTTCAACCCTCAATGCCGCAAAAAAAAAAAAAAAAAAAAAAAAAAAAAAAAAAA